>JBAMJV010002549.1:140000-159862 GCA_037951105.1 Echinarachnius parma
TTGGTTGAATGAAGGTTTTCATCAGACAATCGCAAAAAAAATAAAATCAGTTTACATGCAATCATAATCATGAAACAATGTAATACCTCTTTGTAGGATACTTTATCGGTAATTTCATCGGTGTGATGCATGCACTATGAAAGCGGTATGGGGTGTTCCTATAGAGCTGTATAAGCTGTCCTAGGCCCCGTTGCAGAAAGAGATACAATCGATCGTAAGTTGCAATTAATTGTAAGTCAGATCACGTGCTCTAGATGCGCAAATCTAATTGGTTGAAACGCGTAAATTTTCTGACTTACGATCAATCGTAACTTACATTCGATTGTATCTCTTTCTGCAACGGGGCCCTGGTGTTCTCCAGGGATTGTAAACATGGTAAATGGTGCAAATTGATGTTCACGGGCTGGCATTGTATCCTATGGCTGGGGTAATATACTTGTGTAAGGAGCTTATATATAATGTTATATCATAGTCGGATAAATCGAACCTATTATTGTGTCTTTGCTCGCTCTAGACATGAAGACAAGGGGGAGATGACCTTCGCGCAGATGGTGTCCGATCGACAGAGACCAGACCTCATGTTTGACGTCACCGAATACAGGGCCAAGCGAAAAGTAATATGAAAAAGTGACATTTCGACACAATTTGTCAATCAGTTTGTAATACAAATAATATAAAACAAAGAAATTACAATTCCATAATGACTTTTACAAAATTGATTACAAGACCATGTAGACCGGTGCTCAACCATCGAGCCACGAAGACCATTGCATTGGGGTACTTATTCCCATGAACCATATGAAACACTAACCCAAGGATATAATTCAAATTTCATTATATAGGAAACGGCGAAAGATCACGAGAAATGATGACTATTTCGAAACAATTAACAAACCTGGTAGATATATTTACTGTTTTATGTTTTTTTTATGTCATAATGTAGGTATGTGAATATATTTTCTTGATCTTTAATTGTTTTCTTTTTGAAGTGGAGAATAATGGACGAAACGAAGAGAATCCTTCAAAAGGAGCCTTCATGTCGGACAGACCAAGATATTCAACACGTAAGTACATTATTTCACTAACTTACATGACTTATAAAGTCCGGGCCTTAGGAGTAAACATGAATTAAATGGTTCTCTCTGACATATGCATACTTTGACAGAGGGATAATATAGGGTGCGAAATTAAAATTACAGTATGTCCACAAAGCTAGTTTAAAATTTCTACTGACCGGTGTAAGGACGCAGAGCTCTGCTTAAAGGGACTTAGTAACATTGTCCAAATCCTCAAAATAAAATTGTAATTCTAGCGGTTCCTTTATACCTTGTTGTATTCGTATTAACAATAAAATCATGGGACAGCTTTCGGTTTTTCAAATTTCCCTTTCATTACAAAGATATGTATGATTGAAGTATTTAGATAAGAAAATCTCCGGGCGAGATTTTCATCCCTGTACAAAGTGAATGCAGTGAGTTGGTGAATATCACCCAATATCACTTTGCATTTTCGCTCATTACTTGGCCATACATTGTCCATTTGACCTGAAATTTCCACACAATACCCTGAGGACAAATGAGATAACAACAGTATACATTGCATCAACCATTCATCAGTTTTTGCACATCTCAACAAAGTTACTAGATCCCTTTAAAGGCCGCCTCCCGACTTTAAGCGGTATAGGTGAGGTTAGTCAATGTAATGGTCAGAGTCACCCGATTGATGCGCGTACAACAACCTTTAATTCGGTACTGTGGCCCAAGTTGTATATATTAGTATAAACAAATAATCACCTTTATAGTGTTAAATAGTCAATACACCACCCATTATGACAAACTAATTATGCAGATTGAGATGGCACTTCGAGACCTGTCGTCCCTGGGGGAGTACCCGGTCGACATGCAGCGCAGCATGTCCCGCGTGAGCTGGTACGAGTCATCCGGGGCTAGTCGGGTTATACGCATAATCATATCAATATAAAGTTCTATAAACAATGTTCATCTATATTTTGTTTGGATAGTCAAATATCACCCAATAATGACTATCATTTTTGCGCAGATTGAGATGGCACTTCGAGACCTGTCGTCCCTGGGTGAGTACCCGGTGGCCATGCAGCGCAGCATGTCCCGTGTGGGCTGGTACGAGACGTACGGGGCCAATCGGGTCATAGTCAGGGAGGGCCATCTACCCCAAGCCTTCTACTTCATTCTCTCTGGTTCAGGTGAGCTTCGAACTCTTTATTATTGATATCTGATCGGGCCCGGTCAGATATCAACGGATAGCGGAAACGAATGCCCAACGAATATACAATTTGCGAAATGAAATTATCCGGTGATGAAAGTCGTCTCCATGGCTTCGTGTACAAAACATAGAACAACGTACATCACCGGTTAAAGAACGGTCAAGAAACGCATACGAACGGAGAGGAATGGATGGAAAATTTAGCTCCCCGTTTGACCGTTTACGCATTCCGTTGATTTGTGACCGGGCTAATATAGCATATAATCCAAACTTATTATAGTAACGGACATCGTAGTATTCCCTTTCTGGTTATCATATAATCGATAGGCGCCTAGCTACCCTAACCAAAATTCTCTCAGGGTTAGGTAATTGTTGTATTATAATTATTATCAGTGCAAATCTAATAAAGACAATTATTTGGAAGGTCATATTGATGCCATTGTATTTCTGTTCTCAGAATCACATTATTTCGGAAACACCGTGTACATTAAGGTTCACAGTGTGTACATCATTATTAATTTGCTTCATTTATATAATTCCAAACGCGTTGGCATAACACACTATCAGCTATTGACTGGTTTTCAAAGGGGTCCCCATTAAATTAAATCTAACATAGAAGAGTCTTTTGTTGTGTTATTTTTTTTTACAGCTATCGTTAGTATATCGGTTCCAGAGGATATCAAACCCAAAATCCTGGCAATCCTTCTCCGAGGGGACAGCTTCGGGGTGAGATTATCTTTTATATCATGTATAGCGCCTTATATATGATACAATTTCATATCTATAAACTGGATTGAAGGGATAGTTGAGTTTTGATTTAGAGGGCGCTACACAAACTAATTTTTTGTGAGATAATGATAAAAACTAAGTGTCAAATTCGAAAGAGCATACAATTTTAATGACAGAATAAACTTTATTTGATCACAATCGGTTCAGAAATGGCTGAAATATCCATAAACATACCATTGTAATACTTATGGGGCCCCACAATGATTGGATACTTTTGAACCAACCGTTAAAATTGTATTTTAAATGCTTCATCTTTTCAAAAATTTACAAAAGAGGTTTTTAATAGTTGTTGATTATCTTTCTATTATTCTATTTCAACAAAACATCACATGCACAATATTTCATTTAAAATGGTTGAAACCGATGAGGGTTTAGAAAGCTCCCTCTTACGTTTTTTAACGGCTATTTTTGAATGATCACAGGTTTTTTACTTAGTCATTAGTAATGTGTTATTCTTTTCGAGCATGGTGGAGTTATAACTATCAGTCTGTAGTGTAATGGTGCAGATTTTGGTTATTAAAATTAAGTTTGACCAAAACACTATACTCTCTTTAACAGAGCTCAATCATTGGAGAGATGCTAAACGAAATATAGGAAATGTGAGACATGCACATATCTGCAAACATAATAGCGTTAATGTTTCATTTATGTCCACACCATTACCATGATTACTTTGACAGGAATTGGCAATACTGAACCAGAGTAAGCGAACATCCACTGTGACGAGCAGAGAAAACGTCGAGATGTTTGCAATATCTGCTGAGGTAAGATCAAACCTTGCAGCAAATGACCCCTATAATCGTCCTTCTCGTTATGTACCAAGACATAATTATTTACATCCACCTTACTAGATAAACACGGTCAGAAACAAAATTAAGCATCTCAGTTATGCAGCCATAATGAGCATTGATCGAACTAAATGGAACAAACCGCTAAACTCAATGTTTTATTCATGTTTCTAAAATATGCATTTTTATGCATTTATTACATTTGTCATTATCCATGACACCAGTAATTATTATGTGCTATGTGGCAAACAATTATTATTCTTCAGGCCTGTTATTCTTCTTTCTCATGATGACTCAGGATTTCACTGCGATTGTGATGTCAGGGAACAGCCGGATGCTGCAAGAACCGGGAACAACTGCATTCATGAGGTAATAAATGTATGCATTATGGCCCGGTCACATATCACCGGATAGCGTACACAGATGCCCGACGAATAGAACATTTTCGAAATCAAATTATCCGGGTGTTGAAAGTCGTCTCCATTGCGTCATGCACAACATATGCCGCTGGATAGAACAACGTACATCGCCTGACAAGAAACGGACAAGAAACGCATACGAACGGAGACGAACGGATTTAAAATGTTCTCTCCGTCCGGCATACGTTTACGCTATCCGGAATCCGGTAATATGTGACCAAGCCTTTATTTGCTCATTTAATTGTTTGATTAAATTTATTCTTGTATGGTCAGTTTCCACTTTGTTTGAGTTTACAACACGTTGTACTGAGCATTTAGAGGATGAAAGGGAAATATCACCATCAAAAGGGTCATGGCTCAAATGTTAGATCATCGGTCTGTATCGAAAATTAGAGGTCTTGGGTTCGAATCTCAGTCGATCACAATTCCCTCTCCGCATTGTTATTTATTCAATTTATTCCTATTCGGTGTATCCCTTTTGTTTGAATTGATAACATATTGCAGTGAAAATGCATTGTGCTTGTTTTCCGTATAGAAATAGAGTTTAATGATGCACTGGTGACTGTGTTTGTTATTGTTATTGTTTTTGCAAGTTCCTTTAATTCACCAGTGCGATCGCTGTTGATTGGAACACGCCACAATATGACCCATTATAAACTATAACAATGTCTTCCAGGAGCATTGGTTTCCTGAAGGAATGGCCGGTGAAGAAGATCGAGAACAACCCGAAGAAGTGCGTCTTCAACTTCTTCAGGTAGGTTTACATGCCATTTATTCCAATCAATTACGATATTGAAAGATTATTTTTAATGTGGATTTAAAAGTGCATTAGTGAACATTGTAAAAGATCTGAACGGCCAATCAATTGGTTCACAGCAACTCAAACAAAATTAATATTACATACATAATCAAACAAAATATATAATCTAGTAAGATAAAAGGAATTCATGTGGATCTGCATTTGAAGGTCCGATTGGAGACTAACGTTTGCAATGCTACCAACAACATGATTACCCTGAGTAAGGTTTTAGTTTCTGATGACGGATGAGAGAAGCCATTCATAACAGAATTTGACAAGGGTCGGGACAAGCTTAGGGTCGCACCATGGACAATTTTAGTTCTCTCACAGGGTCTCTCGGCTAATGTATTTTTAGAGGGCAAAAAGTGGAAATACCCCATCAACGTTGAAGCCGGGACAATCTGTACAAGTTCACAGCTGCTGCATCTAGCTGCAAACGAATTCCTGAACATGTACACATAATACCAAGCAGATAAAGTTGTTTATCGATCGAGAAAAAGATGTGATATACTTTCAGTATTTTTTCACTGTATTTGATTAAAAATCAATTAACATAATCATGAGGGTATACACGTATCGACAGTCAAACCATTCCATTATATCTCTCTATTCATTAAACTTGTATAATGTAATATCTGTCTGACTATGTTAGCTCTGCGTATGTCTCATTGTCTGTATTATAAACATGTACACTTACTGTATTCACCTCATCTTGCTTTCTCTTCAGAAAAGGGACTGTCCTGGTTAGAGATAGTAAACTGTCGGAGTGGATATACGTCATCAAGTCGGTAAGATACACGTCATCAAGTCGGTAAGATACTCTACTGATATATACCCATAAATGATGCATCTCTTCACATCGTTACTTACTATGGTGTTAGTAGCGGACGTGGTCGGACTTGTATTTCTTTATCAATCGTTCTTCTTTTCTTGTTCGTTTGTTTGTTTGTTTGTTGTTGTTGTTGTTTTATTTTATTTATTTATTTTTTTTGGGGGGGGGGGGGTGGGGGGCACGCGAATTATTTTATTTTGGGGCGGAGGAAAACACATAACTAATTTATTTACCCCGTTTCACAGATTTTCCTTTCAGTTCATGTGTGTATTGCTTTCGTCGAATTTGTTTTGTTATTATTATTTGTCGATACTTGTCAAGTTATGTATTAACTTGTATATGGACGGAGGTGTGGGGCCGGGGGTGTGGGGGGGGGGGGGCATGTCCCCTCATGTTTAGTTTTACTGTTTTTGTATTCGTTTTTTTTTTTTGGGGGGGGGGGGGTTCCCCCTCTCCCCTACTTGTAGCTGTGCCACTTATTGCTAAGTAGTTATCATATTCGTCAAAACTTTACGTTACGGCATTTCACCAGTTCCATCAAGAATACCATAGCAATATTTTGTACCAAGAAAACTATAACATGTCATAATCTTCATATACATTTTCTTTCATCAACAATATTTTTCTGAATTGAATGTAAACATTATAACGTCATGCTCAAACTTGTTAATTCAATTATTTTAAAATAATTTGTGTGTTAATTGTTTGCTTATTAGTTTGTTTGTTTGCTTGTTTGCTTACGCGTGTGATTGTTTCTTTCTTTCTTTTTGTTTTGATTGTTCAACAACACATTTGTTTCATATGACAGGGAAGCTGCAGTGTCTTAAAGAAGCTGAAGTACGTTGAACCGGAACTGCAACCAGACAAACGGACAAGAAAAGGTGACATCTCTTAGCTTCCTATAAATCACAATTTACAATATTTTACATACCAACGAAATATTTTAACACCTATTACGACATAGCACCTACCTATACACGCATGTCCACGTAAAACAAATTGAACTGAAATTCGCTTTGCACAACTAACAACATACATTTAAAATAATATTACCTTTACATAACAACATAATAGAGAAATGCATATATTAATAACCCGATTACAAGATGAGGGAATCAAAATAAAACAGTCTGATCTAAAAGGCGAAGTAATTGACATGATATCAGAATACATACGTTTTCACTGAACCCGATATCTAACCTTCACCAAATTGTTACCGCTAATTATTTCTTCAAAGAGAGGATGACGTCATTGCAGCACGACAAGTATTTGAGAGACAAGGAGCAGTCGTTCTTCAATCAGAGGATAGCAGCTGCGCATGCGCAGAGAGAGTCCCTCTACAAACGGGGGATGAATCTTCCTTATCTCATGATGAACGAAGAACTAACGGAGGGCATGACCCCACCGAGACATAGGAGTGGCACCATTCTACAGGTAGCGTTTTTGTTACATATGATGATAATGATAATGATGATAATAGTAATGAGGATGATAATATGGCGATGATGGTGGTGATGGGGATGATGGTAAGAAGGGGATGATGGTGATGATGATGATGATGAGGATGATGATGATTATGGTCATGATGACGATATTGATGCTGATGATAAAGGTGGTGATGATGATGATTATGATGATGTATGATGATGATGGTGATGATGATGATGGTGATGATGACGATGGTGGTGATGATGATAGTGATGGTGATGATGATGTGATGATGATGATGATGATTGTAATGATGATGATGAATTAATGGTGATGGAGGTGATGATGATGATGAGGAGGATCGGAGGAGGATAATGAAAATGATCAAAATGATAATGATAATGATGATGATGATGATGACTGTGTTATTTAAATCCCTTGTATCCAGGATGATGATGGATCGGAAGACATCGAGGAGGAGAAGCGGGAGGAGAGATGGTTGGAGGAGCTGGAAGAGGGAGGCACTACCAAGGAGGCCACCAAGGACAGACTTTACCCTCTCATCGAAGCAGAGCAAGAACACAATGGTAGTTCTTGAAACCATTCTTGTACCATTAGTGAATCGTGCGTAATTATATTAATTTATATATTTGATAACATGATCTATCAGTGTACAAATAAAGTAACTGGACATTCTTAGTGGCACAAGCTCACTGAACATTATTTTCCTTTAGATGTTTCATCCTTTTATAGTGTAGAAATGATATAGGAATTCTGAAGATAATCATAAATTAAATCCTATGCACTTTTACGTATTTGGGAGTACATTGCATTCAAATCAAAATATGACCAGAGCCCCGATGCAGAAAAGGTTACTTTCGATTGTAATTAAAAAATTGCAATTAAGTACAAGTCTGAAAAAATGCACGTTTGAACCAAATTAGATTGGCGCATTTAGTCACATGATCTGACTTGCAATTAATTGCAACTTTACAATCAATTGCAACTCTTTCTGCAACGGGACCCTGGTGTAATATAATTGGAGTAAGTATTTTATCTAGCTTTTATTCATGTCAATATTTTGTTGGGTTATATCTGCAGAAGAAGATTCTCCGCGGTACGGCCCGCAGCGGACGTTCGCTGACGACCTGAACGCCCGAGCCAAGTACACAAAGGTATAATCATAATGATAATTCAAATCATATTTGTGTCATTCTCTTCAATGCACATGTTTCGTAACTTATTTATTTATTTTTTTTGTTCATTTTGTATCATATGTAAATAATGATTATGTGCATTATATTGTTGATGATGTGTAAATAAAATAAAATTCAATTTAATTAATTTAGTTTGGTTGGGGGTTGGTTATTTGGTTATAACATACACTTTCAATCGATTTTGATTACTTTTGAATTTCTTAAGAAACAATGTTTTTAACAATTATGCCTATGGACTGACTATGTTTATGTTTGTTACGTAACAACCATATCAAACATTTGGTTTACACATAAATAAATAAAAGACATAATATTTGTATTACAAATATTTTTGTGTTATATTACTACTAAATATTCATGCAAAAAAGAGTCATTATAATTAGTATTGTATTGGAATGTCAACAATGTAGTATCATACTATGTAGTATGAAGTATGCAGTTGAAGTATACTTATGTTATGTTGATGCATGTTAACAAAAATTATTCCCGCGTTTGAAAATGAAAATGAAATTGTAATTGAAATATGAATACAATAATCATACGTATTATGTTGTTTGTGTAAATATGCTTCATTGATATATGAAGCATCATATATCATGGATATGATGACGAACACTCATTATACTTTCTTTAATTTCACAGAAGGTTAGACGGATTGAGTTAGATGGCCCTGATGATTCTCGCTATGTCTTCGTGTGTATTCAAACGCTCGACAAAGGAGGTGTATTTGTAAGTTTTATGTTTCAAACTCTAATGGTTTCTTCTTTAAATAATGTTTTGTATTTATATAGCGCCGAACCCGATTGATAATCACATAGTATAAGTGATTTACACACGCAGGGTAACGCCCCCATAACTAAATGAAACAATACATAGCATACGGGTAAATCCTTAACAAAAATAAAGAAAGACATACAATTATAGTGTGCCCCTGATCAGTCCGATCACGCAACGCCAATGTGTTATCTACCAATCAGATAGATGCATTCAGAGGCCAGAATATTCATCAGTTGCACAAGTAAATTAATTTTACTTCTGTCAATTCTATGTTTAATGCTCTCTCAAATATTCCTCTTTTATACTCCCCATCTTCCTCGTCATCGACCTCGTTATCGACCAGGGATTGGTTGACGTGTTGTTCAGCGAGCAGCCGAGTCTGAGCCTGGTCAGTAACGGAGCCGAGTGTCTGGTCATGTCCAAACAGTTCTTCCTCCAGCACGCCACCGATGACATGCTGCACCGGGTCAAGATATCGGTTAGTCCAGGTTTAAAGATATAGTTCGGATTCGAAAACCCGCGGTGTCATCTTGCGAGTGCCTTACCTGGATAGCAATGTAGGTATACCCATTGATGTAGCGTGGTCGGACTAATTTGGAGGGTGGGGGGAGGCATGCAAACATATCGGTGGGGGGGCAAACCTTATGTATTTCTTTGTCTTTTCAACAAAAATGTGCCCTTATAATTATGTTTCCTATCGTTTTTTTTCTTCTAATTTTTTTTTGGGGGGGGAGGGGGGAGAGAAGGCACGTGGCCCCCATGCCCCCCCCCCCGGCCCTCGCCCTCGCCACTGACTATACCCTTCCCCCTCACACTTACGACAACCAGCGACCCCTCCAGCCTCTCTGCGAAAACAATCTTAACTTGAGAACAACCGTCAATGTACTTATTAGGCTATCACTCTTTGACTCTCCGGCGTATATAGCCCCGTGTAAGGCCCAATCTAAATCTAGTCGAGTACCAAACTTGCCAATGGCGTGACGATAATATATTAAAGACTGCATGTAGTGTTCTCGAAACATGCATGTAAATAAGTTACTCTATTATGACCTAAACCATGAATGTAATTGAATAAGAGTTTTTATATTATATTATGTTATATTACTTCGTTCACCATGTACATGTACATTCTCTGTTCTTCAGTTGATGCCGATGCAGCGATCGGAAGCTGATATGCAACAATGTCTGGAGGCGCAGGTCAAGTATAGGAGAACTATCCCTGTATGCAAAATGTCCAGTACATACATACATATGAAACACGTGATTAGACTAGATAGTTCTTAACCCAAACACCCGATTGCATAAGAGCTGTATTCACCCCTTAAATCTCTGTCCTTGCAGATGATGCCGTTTGCGAAGGAAGCTGAAATGCAGCGGTGCCTGGAGGACCAGGTCAAGATAGGAGACCTATCCCCTATCCCAGTACATGCAGTATGCAAAATGTCCTGTACATAATACAAGTGATTATACTAGATAGCTCTTAACCCAAACACATGATTGCATAAGAATTTATATTCATGATTTTACTTAATTCCTTCACTCTCTGTCCTTATACAGATGATGCCGTTTGCGAAGGAAGCTGAAATGCAGCGGAGTCTGGAGGCACAGGTCAAGTGGGAGACGTATCGCAGTACGGCCATGCAAGACGCCCTGCGGAGAATAGAAATCACAAAGTTCTACACCAAATAATCCTGACTTATACCCAAGATACTAGTCACGATGATGGTGCTGATTCAAAGCACTTGTCTCAAACATAAATTCATAGGCGCTTGCGTCTACAGTACACACTTAAACAATAACAGTTCAGATTTGCACCCTCAAGGGTGGGGGGGGGGGGGGGGTCAGAAGCGTGAAACAACTGACAAGAAGGCACGATCATCATCATCTCTCCGATTTTGAGTCGTGCACGATCGAGAGACTCGGAGAAGGCCTGACGAGCGCGCGTAGACCTGGATGGGAAAGATGTTCCTCTACCAGACTGATGTTCTTTACCAGGAATGAAGACGAAGACCATTTAAGAGGGGGAACTGTTTGCCACGAGGGATGAGGAAGCAGCATGTACCAAATTAAGTTAAAATTATGATTCCTGTATAATGTCGAAAGCGTGGGGGGGGGGGGGGGGTAAGGGAAATTACATCCCTTGCCCCCCACCCTTGCTTCGATCGTCACCACATACGTAACTACCCAGTTAGCTGAAATGAGATAAACTCAAGAGGAAATGTGGACCCGCTCAAGATTTGGCGATAAACAGCATGGGCGTCAACCGGCGGGGGACGGCTGTATACATTATGTATGATTGATTTCATAGATTGCACTACATATTATGTGAACATTCTGTCTCAGGTATGCACCAAATAGCACAATTTTAAGCCCAAAAGTCCCCCCCCCCCCATCCCACAAGTTTGAGAAGCTTCTGACGCACTTGGACTAAACAGGGTGCTGAAATAATAATTACGTCTGTCTCATCCTTATCGGAACGGTTCGGATCTTTGCTTTACTTTGCTGATGCAACAATGTACAACAATGTACAACAATGTACGTTCTTAAAACATGTAGAATAAAATTTATTGCAGTTTTAACATTTTATCTGTTTTATCAATGCTGGATGATGGTGATTTAAGCAAAATGTAAAATCTCTAGGTTATCTCGCATCCTTACACACATTTTAATTGATTTGAAGTCCTTAAGTACTTTCAAAAGGAATGTAAACAAACAAATTAGTGCTCACTACTCAAGTATAAATTAATTGTCATATTCTTGTGCATATTGTATATTTCATTGCATTTGAGTTATACACCGGTTTAGTGGTTCCCGCTCAAACCCAGAGAAAATGTAGGGGGATACCAGGGGGGTAATTTTCCTAGGGGGTAGTTGTCCGGGGGGTAATCGTCCGGGGGTGGTTGTCGATCCAGGGGGTAGTAGTCCTAGAACCAATAATGAGAAAAATATTATAAACACTTCAATCCCATTATTGGACATTGCACTTTTAAGTTCCTTTGGCAACAAATCAACACCTGAATATCACCCCTCGCCACGTTTGCAAGGGGGGACTCCGGCGGCTGTTAATTCACTACCAGCCGGTCCAGTTGCCGATTTAGGATTGTTTTCATTTGTTTGGGGGGGGGGGGGGGGGGTCTGCGATACGGCGGAACGGCCGATATTTCGGAAATTAACGGCCGATATGTAGGATTTTGGGGGTCCCCGGATCGGCGGAACGGCATGAATTACCATACGTGGACATGACAGCCAGTGCATTTGAACATTTGAGATGGAAAATCTTGTAGTTAACACGAATTCCTCTCATACTGTATGTACAGTTATGCATTCTTAGTACAATAGTGCTGTTTTGGGGAGATAAATCCTTTTTTGTATGATGGCCGATTAAAAAATATACAGTATAATATGAAATTACCAAATTACTTTTATATCAATATGCAGACATGTAGTTGTGATTGGGTCACACCTCATTTTTGAAGTCCTTAAGTACTTTCAAAAGGAATTTAAACAAACAAATTAGTGCTCACTACTCAAGTATAAATTAATTGTCATATTCTTGTGCAATCTTCTCTGCTAATAAGCATAGTGTATGGCATTTACATTATACAACTCATATTTATTAAAGGGGTAGTATAGTTTTGGTAAGGCTGAGCTTTAGTAACCCAAACCTGCAGAATAACATTACAAACTTACAATTATAACTGAAATTACAAAATTACAAACGACTAAATAAAAAGCCTGTTATCATTCAAAAAGAGCCAGAGGGCACTCTATAAAAAACATTGGTTTCAACCATACTTCATACAAAAGTATGCATGTGATGTTTTGTTGAAATAATGATTATATACAGAGATCATCAACAACCATTTATTGATATTTCAGCCGTTTCTGAACCGATTTTGATGAAATAAAGTTTATTCTGCCATTATAAATGTATGATCTTTTAAATTTTACACTCAGTTTTTCATTATCTCACAACAAATAATTTTGTGCAGCGCCCTTTATACCAAAACTGAACTACCCCTTTAACATGTCATGCTCAGTGCCTTTGCAATTGATATAATCTATGATATGCTCCATATTAACTATTAAAAGTAACATTTATTTGTTACTTAAAAATATCCTATTTTCATAAAATCTGTGAAAGCTTTGAGAATGTAGATAATAAAAATATACATGAAGTTATGAAATGTTGCTTTTTCATATAAATGCTCATTGTCATCAGATATTTTCTAGCTTTTCAGGAAATGTCTTGTTAAAGAAACAATTCGAAACCTCATTTGTTCATATCTGAACACTTCAATATTATTACTTTGTACAAACCTACTCGTAATCTTCGTTCCGTCACTGACACTTCCAAACTTGTCGTCCCAAGATCTCACTTTGTTTTTGTTGATAAAAGATTCGCTATCGCAGCTTCCGTATCATGGAATGCTCTACCACAATACATTAGACAAATGCCGCATGTACTTACCTTTAAAAAGCATCTAAAATCCTTCCTCTTTCCTTGATTTGTTGTATTTTGTAAGACTCTTGTAATTGTGTTATGTTGTAATTGTTATATTTGTAAGCACTATGATAATTTGTGAATAGCGCTATATAAGTAACCTGTATTATAATTAATCGTAAATATCTTTTGAACGAAATGGAAATTTGAAAAACCGAAACCTGTCCCGTGCTTTTGTTGTTGATATGAATATGATAAGGTATGAGATAACCACTATATTTCCAAGTAAGTTTTGAGGATTTGGACAATGTTACTAAGTCCCTTTAACTATACATTGGAATAGTTTGAGATTATATTTCTTTAACCGAAAATCAGACAAAATAGGATGAGGAAAACCAACCCTAGCAGGAAATTGCATCAATTGCAATTTAAAGGGATTTAGTAACTTTTTTGTTGACATGTGCAATAATAGGTTATCAATGGTCGAAACAATGTGTATTGTTGTGATAAGAAATCAACTAAGAAATGTGGGAAATGTTCAAGTTAAATGAATGTTATATGGCAGAGTAATGATCGTAAATGAAGAGTTAATTATTTGCTAATTCATTGCACTGACTTTGTACATAGTTATATGATCCAGTGGATAAATCTGAACATATCTAATTCATAACGGAAGAAAACATTTGGAAAACTGAAATACGTGCCAAACTTCTATTGGTAATACAAATGCAACAAGGCATGTGAGAACCGCTATGGTCAGAGTAAGCTTTGGGGATTGCGACAATGTTACTAGATCCCTTTAAACGCCTCTTAGTTTTATTGAAACTTCAGTGGTAGTGCTACATGGAAAACTGAAGTACTTGTTTTGATTTAAAAGGGGTAGGTGATTTTGAGAGCTTTTAAAAACTGCCATGTGAAACCTGACAATCAAAGTTGGTTTCATATTATTAACAATTATATTCACAATTTATTTCTATGACAATGGCTCATTGAAATTCAGAAGTTTGTAGACATGGTAAAAGAAAGGAGATACATTCTGATTGGATGTTCATTTTTCTGCTATTTCATTGTCTATATTCTCAATAGGAGAAGAAGGAAAATGGGAAAATAGTACACTCTGGAACTCATCACTTTGTACAGTGGTTAAGCATGGTCCGACTGATTGAGGCCGGGGGTGGGGGCAGGGGGGCGGGGGTCATTTAATTTTGAAGATCAGCTTATGTAAACAATTAATACATACAAAAATAAAAACAATTGATTGAATATATTTATACAGGATGACATGGTCAGTATACACTGTTTTACAACATGGTACTGTTGTATACAAATACATACATATATATTTTTAAACATAACTACAAACAGTATCAATTATCAATTTAAAATCACCAAAACGACAGCTGCTAGGGTAGGACATAATTACTAGCAAAAAAACACATTTATTTTAAAACTACACTAACAATGGCCAAAATTGAGTTCTGACCGATAACTATACATACATATGTTCCACAAAGCATGAACAGTCATTCTAAACACGCGAAGAGTGCACCCACTGAACAGACATTCTGCTCTGTACACGTACACACAAAGACAAAATACATCGTTTACATCACTGCATATATTCAATCACCACACAACCCAACACCTCCTGACACACCCACCACACACCCATCATACACTTGGTACACGCCTATATAAATATAAAATATGTATTGTTTTGGGCAAGTTTGCTTGTTGTAATTAT
Source organism: Echinarachnius parma (assembly GCA_037951105.1). NCBI lineage: Eukaryota > Metazoa > Echinodermata > Echinoidea > Clypeasteroida > Echinarachniidae > Echinarachnius > Echinarachnius parma. The sequence continues at coordinate 155,479 of JBAMJV010002549.1, forward strand.
TCATTTGATCTGTTTATTTATTTACCATTTATGTATTAATTTATCATTAGTATTATTATTAAAATCATTATTATTTAATTATTTGTTGTAATTATCATTATTAGTTTTATTTTTTCTGGGGGTTGGGGAGGGGAACCCCTGTGCACCCCCCCCCCCCCCCCCCGTAGCTAGGCCACTGGCTTTGCCTTTTTATATCAAACTCTCCGAATCGTTTGTCTCATTAGCGTCTTTTCGCTCTGCGACGGGAGTGCGGCTACGGGGGATTTAAATTAGCTTTGATCGTCCCCGTACTCTGGCTACCGTCGCGATCTATTTGCAGTTTCGCAATTCTGAATACGCGGGAGTTTCACTCGTTCCATTTATCATGCATGTTGTACTATAAGCATACGGTAGGCCTATAGGCAGTACAAATCACAACATACTGTGCATGCAGCGCGTGTGTACGAATCAGTGCATGAAACACGTGAGGCAGCGAGCCTCGCCGTCCAAGCGCTCTGATTGGCTGATCACGTACCCGCGTAGCGGCTCTACGCCCGACGTTAATTCGGCGAACTACCGTCCTAGGTTTGGCCGCTACGGGGAAATTTTCGCTCTGAGTGCGACCCCCTGCTAAGATTAGCGTTGTAGCCATATTCCCGTCGCCGAGCGAAAAGACGCTATTATTGTCGGATCTGCATGTAGTTGTTCTAGAGTAGGCAGATTAGTTGAATAGTTGTACTTTCTCGCTTGAGCAGTGAATCCTCTCTCGGAGATTATGATTTACACATTCACCCAGTACCGTATTGCTTCTACTGTATTTCAGTGTAGATGGTATATTTCTGCCGAGAGGCAAAGGTTTGCGTCGATGTAATTAAGATATATAGGTACGAACAGTTACATAAAACACGGTTAAAAGAATATTTTGGCTGAAATGGATTCCATCCTGCGAAGGAGGATTCGTTTGTGCCAATTAGTCGTCATAGAGCCGTTCCTCTTCATCGTCATCCCTTTCGTCTTCATGATACCATTCGCAGCGACAACAAGTTTCCTGACAACCTGCACACCTTCTCCAGACCCATGCACGTTCAAGCAAAAAAGTACAGGGCTGTACGCTGACTGCGTTAACCGGGGGTTAACAGTGACGCCATGTGACCTTCCCGAAGACGTTGCCAGTCTTCGCATGGACGCCAACAATTTTACTTTCTTGGATCGCCGCTCTTTCGCTGGAGTACCGAACCTGAAAGTCCTTTCGCTGATGAAGAATTTCTTACGATATATCGACGAGGATGCCTTCAGTGGAGTACCAGAATTAGAAAAGATAGTGCTGATTTCAAACGAGATTGCATCATTACCGGATACTGTTTTCTTGAAGAATCACAACCTACACACCATTAGTTTGTCGTTCAACAAATTCAGGTCATTGCCAACTGGTGCTCTGAATTCGTTCAAACATGGACGAATCATATTTCTTGACAGCAACCTCATTGAAGAAGTGAATTTCCAAGGGATTTCCTTCACAAACGCATCCAATGTTATGCTATGTAGGAACAAGATTTCTCGTGTCGATGCAAGTGATTTCTTCTCTCTGTCAACTAGTCATATACGGACATTCGGGCTGAGTTATAACAACTTGAATGTCTTAAAAGATTCGGTATTCCATCACCTGCGATTTGTCAGAAGATTAGATTTGAGTCACAATAGTTTTCCAATCTTCAATTTGACTTCAATAAATGGTATGGCTTCTCTTGACACACTTTTACTCATGTCATGTCAAATTAAATCGATTCATGGATTTGCTAATGTTTCTAGTAATACAAGTTACATTATACCACCTCTACGTGAGATGAGGCTCTCTCAGAACAAGCTAGGAATAGTACCTCCTAAAGTGTTTGTAGGATTTGATAAACTCATTGCTCTAGACCTAACACAATCACTGATCAGATCTCTGCTCAGTGATTCATTTAGTGGCCTTACAAATCTGCAGCATTTAAACTTGAGTCGAAACCTCCTCCAGGATGTGCAAGCAGAAGTATTCAGACATCTACCAAATCTCAAGACACTCCGTTTATCGAAAAATAAGTTCACTGTTCTAATGCCATCGCAGTTCAGAGGAGTAGATCCGTTAGAAGTTTTGGATTTGTCATATAATCAGATTAGTGTCTTTGATATCAGTGTTCAATGGAATACCCCGTCATTGGAGATTTTGGACGTAACATTTAATGTCCTCACTTCCTTGCAAAAGGGGTGTTTCCAAGGATTAGGCAGTCTAAAAATTCTTAAACTCTCTTCTAACCCCATCGATAATTGGGGGGCAAGTACCCTAGCCGGTCTTGGCAATCTCACCAACCTAGTTATGTTAAATTTACGTCGCTTGCCATATATTCAATATCCTTTCAGGGGCGCCGGGAACTTGTTAAGACTTGATGTGTCGCACAATTCACTTCGAAGTTTGGCGAGGATCTTCCTTAATCTGCCACATCTTACGGTATTAAGTCTGAAGGATGTGAAAATTAGTAGAGAAAGTTTTAGGTCACGCACTCCAGTCTTTTCATCTCTTTTGAATCTTATAACCCTCGATATATCTGAAAATGCTTTAGATGGCATGATACCAGGATCTTTAGACGGCCTCTATGTACTGAAGGAACTTTATATGCATACATGTGAAATAGAAACTCTCCAACCGGGTGTCTTCAGGAATTTGTCATCTCTTACGGTGCTGAACTTGGCGCACAATAACATCCAGTTATTTACTTCCGAACACTTGAGCCTCCTGCCTTCACTCCACAATCTTATATTGGCAAATAATCAAATTCGAGGTGTCCTTGACCCCGATCTCTTCACATACAATGACAACCTGCGCATCCTTGCTCTAGCCAATAACATCATAACGGGATTTAAAGAAAACACCTTTCTTACAATCAGGGTTCTCGATGTGTCAGGAAACCCTTTAGCATGTACGTGTGACCTCGTGTGGTTTAGGCGTCATTTGGACGAAGGCAATGTTACTCTCCATAATCCGCTCAAAACGAATTGCTCGGCGAAATCCATTCAGCAATTTGTTGGCAAACCAGTACTCGAATTCTTCCCTGACAATTACTGTGGTCCTTTCATCGTTGCTTACATATTTGATTCTTTGTTGGCTGTTGCCCTAATAGCTTTGATAGTGATGGCATACCGGCATCGCTGGTGGTTGAACTACGCATTATTCCATGTAAAGCTCCTGGTCATTGGTTACGACGAGCTGCAAGATGGGAGAGGGCCTCTTGACTACGTCTACGGCATCAATGTGATCTTCCCGGATGATGACGAGGAGTGGGCTCGGATGGTATTCGTTGCGGCATTTGAGGATCACCTCCCAGACTTTTCCCGAGATAGAGTGGTATGCGGTGAGGATGACCTCCCACTAGGAGGACCTCGTCTTGACGCCATCGACTACGTCATCGAGAACAGCTTCAAGATCATTGTGATCGTGAGCAACGCGGCAGTCAACGATGCCCACTTCAGGACGCAGATGCAGATGGCCGTGGAGCACATGAACGAGGTGCAACTGGAGAAGGTGGTCCTGGTCTTCAGAGAGGAGGTCCCAGACGACCAGTTGCCGTACCTGGCGAGGCTATTCCTGAGTAGAAATAAGCCATACTTCGAGTGGACTGAAGACAACTACGGAAATAGACTGTTCTGGGAGAAACTGGCGAGGAATTTGAGGTACAACAGGATAATGAACAGTATTCTCCCCTTATGAAAAGGAACTTTTCTACCTGGGTATCTGGGGTAACCTCCCTATCATTATAATGGTTGCTATTCAGGGTCGCTCTATTCATAATAATATACAAAATCGCTATTCATAGACAAGATTAAACAGGGTTGCTATTCATAAAACAATATCAGGGTGGCTAATCCTAATTTAAGAAAGGAATCGCTATTCATAAAACAATGCCAGTGTGGCTTACGACTGTGAATAATGACCCTTATGAATAGTGTAGTGAACCCTTTTAAAATTATGATAGCCACCCTTATGCATAGTGAGAGGACCCCGGGTAGTCTTACCTGAACATACGTATCATCAGTACGTAAGGTTTTCAATACCATGCATGAGAATTGTGGCATTTAGCTGTTTATGTTAATGTATTATAGTCATAGGGGTCGCTATTCATAATACCATATCAGTGTGGCTAATCATGTTGTAAGAAAATAGGGTCGCTAAACACCCGCTATTCATAACAAATATGACAAGGTTGCCTGCGACCCTTTCTTTCATTATACATTTCGACCCTCGATGTGATTTATGAATAGCTATGCTTGACCCTTATGAAAAGTGTAGTGAAACCTTTTCAAATTATGAATCGCGACCCCTTATTCATAGTGAGCAGACCTAGGGTAGCCTTACCTGTACATAACCTCAGTA
>JBAMJV010002550.1:0-20000 GCA_037951105.1 Echinarachnius parma
TATGTTGCAATACTTTTGGCACGGGAGGGTATATACTTGAAATGGTGACATTTTGTGCACGTCACACAAGCAGCCAGAGCAATGCCAGCCTACACGGGAACTACGTGGCCCAGTACAGAAAAAGTACTCACCCGTACCCCAGACCATACGCAAGTTTAACAAACTGAGATAATCTGTTCGAAAATCTGGCAGAGAAGGGTGTGCCAGGGCAGATAAGCATTTTAATCACGATGCTTGAAATATTATAACACGATGGACACAGGATTATGATCTGTCTCATTTTCATCATTAGATTAAATGATTTAGGTATTGGAAACTAAGCCTGAGCTAGGAGTCAGCTAAAGCCTAGTACCCACTTAACGATCTGGGCCTAGCGATCTAGAGCGATCTTGCCCGAATAGGAGCGATCCCCTGAGATCTGTGGTTAAGTCGCCAAGTGGGCACCAATGGCCGCACCAGATCGCTGTAACTCGCGTCCGCAAGGGTGGTGTCGGTTGCGGTCGCCGGGGTTTTGACATGTTCAAAAATCTGGCGACCAGGTCGGTCTCGATCGCATTCGCGGCGATCTGGTGCGGCCATTGGTGCCCACTTTGCGACTTAACACAGATCTCAGTGGATCGCTCCTATTCGGACAAGATCGCATAGGGCTAGCGACCTTGGAATCATCAGTTCGCAGTGAGTCAGCCTAATTCCATTGTGTACGCGATCTTTTCAATTTGGCCTCCTTGGGGTCATAGCTTGGCCCCTATTTCCACCCATTGTCAAGGAATACAATAACGAGGAATTCACACTTTTTTATTCTGAATTTGTTGGCGAGGCATGGCTAGCCGTTTGAACATTTATTTCCTTTTCTTGATATCAAGAGTTACCAACAGCAAATCATTTATTGATATCAACAATTCAAGAAAAATATCAAGAAAAGAATTCTTGATTCTTGCAGGGCGCCTTTGTAGAGCAGTTTCGCATAACTGAACATTGAAATCTTGATATCAAGAAACCATTTTCTGTTGCTAACCAATGATAATTCCTGATTTCAAAAATTCAACTCCTGGCATCAAGAAATCGAATTCTTGATATCAAGAAATCGAACTCTGGATATCAAGAAATCAAACTCTGGATATCATTAATTTATTTCCTGATATCAAGAAATTAATTATTGATATTTGAAAACAGAATTCCTGATATCAAGGATTGGATTCCTGATATCAGGAAATATGAACAATTGCCCAAATGGCTTTTTTTGTGCGATCCCGCCCGACATGCGATCGAGAACGAAATTTGTAAACATGTCCAAAACCTTGCGACCGCAACCGACACGACCCTTGCGGACGCGAGTTACAGCGATCTGGTGCGGCCATTGGTGCCCACTTTGCGACTGAACCACAGATCTCAGGGGATCGCTCCTATTCGGGCAAGATCGCTAGGCGCAGATCGCAAGGTGGGCACTGGGTTTATTAAAAGATCGCATAGTGGGCACCGAAAAGATCGCATACGCAATGAGATCGGGCTGACTCGCGGCGAACTGGTGCGATTCACACCGAACCGAGATCGCTAGCAACTCGGGCTAGATCGCAAGCGCAGATCGCCTAATGGGCACTGGGCTTAAGTATGCCGGAGCTTGACGGACCTAGTTACTATTGTTAAGCTTGCCAACGGGGAGTATTACGTCATACGCATATTATTTGCTTATACAGGGTGGCCCAGAAATAACGGAACGGGGTACTTTCCATTATAAAGAAACATACAGACTAGGTTCACTGGATAGATAATCTTTTAAAAAGAAATTTGATATCAACAACAGTAATTTGGTCAAGTAGTTTTTTGTTTGGTATCTATCCAGTGAACCTATTATGTACGTTTCTTCACAATGGCAAATACCCCCGTTCCGTTATTTCTGGGCCACCCTGTATACTTACAGAAACTGTCGTTTGAGGACGGGAAACTCGTTCTCGTCCACATAGCGAAAAGACTCTAATATCGAACATTGAGTACGAATTTACGCAAAAGAAGCGGCAAAGCTGGGTTTCGAACCCAGCGTCTTTAGGTTATCAGACTAGCACGCTTCCGATTGCGCCACAGCGATTCGCTTGGTTTGAGGCGGAACAGAATGGGTTTTGTCTGCTATAGGTCAGATTAGTGGCTATAGGTCAGATTTAGTGGCTATAGGTCAGATTTAGTGGCTATAGGTCAGATTTTGTGGCTATAAGTCTATTTATAACTCGAATTGAATACGCGCGCATTGGGCTCCATTCAAGTCGCCCGATTCCAATTAAACGGCCATACCTTATGCGTTAGTGCCATAGTAAACCTGTTTGGGAAAAAAAAATTCGCCCCCCGGCCGTAGAAAGACCTCAAATAGCCATGATAGACCGGCCCTTTTAGGGTTAAAGGGTCAGTTTAGTTTTCGTCAGACTGAACTTTACTAACTAAAACCTGCACAATAATATTGCAAACTACATAAAAATAGTTATAACTCCTCATGTTCGAAAGGTATACAAATTAGACACGACTAAGAAAAAAAGCCTGTATCATTAAAAAAGAGCCATTAAAACACAAGAGGGTGCTCTCTAAAGACGCATTGGCTCAACCATTTTTCATATACAATTTCGCATGTGATGTTTTTTTTAAATAATGATTGAATACGGTAGAGAGATCATTAAAAAACCTCTTTTGAACATTTTCGAGAATGTGTAAGCATTTTTTTTTTAAATCATCGAATAAATGTGGGATACCATTTTTTATTCCGATTGGATATACATGTATTTATAGATATTTCAGCTGTTTCTGAACCGTAAAGTTTATTCTGTCATTAAAATGGAATGCTCTTTCAAATTTGACACTCAGCTTTCCATTACTTCACAACAAAATTATTTCTTGGAGCGCCTTCTATACAGAGCGTGTCAAAAAAAGGTACTCCAAGTTCAAAGGTCAATTATTTCAAGATAATATATTTTCATACCATAAAAGTGATATAGATATAAAGAGTAACTATTCAGCTTTTATTTGATACCTTGCTGAGTTCTTTGTTGTTGAAGATGACAGGTGCAAAACCCACTATTTGCAACTTTGGGCTAATGAATGAATTCCTGAAACTAATGGTGCCACAATAAACACACAAATATGAACAATTTGTATTTTGTTAATGTTTTCATGAAGGACTGAATTGTTTAGCTTTAAAGTAATAGGGATGAGTGGTCGATGTCCTTACCTTATGCACCTACACCTTCCACGTGTCCTCCTCCCCTGTCACTCCTCGCACCTGTCGCTCAAAGTGTTTCTCCAACTGAGGAACAACATCTTCATCTATCATCTGAAGGTACATGTTCCCATTTACGTTCCTTTCAAAGAAGAATGGTACAATTACTTGACCGCTGCCGCAAACTGTTCAACACAAACTGTCCACTTTTGACGAATGAAATTGACATCAAAATTGTATTCTGGTGGATTCCCAGCCGGCGCATATTGAACAACATTATGTGTGTTTACCCTACATGCAGCTTCATCTCCTACGATGAAATTTCGCAGGAAACTGACATCACCCTCGGTTCTAGCTACCAGCCATCTGGCAAAAGCTAGCCTTCGTTCGAAATCTCTAGGCATAAGTTTGTGACGAACATGAATTCTGTACGGATGCATCCTTAAGTCCAACCTGGTTATTCTGTTAAATGTCGATGGTGAAAGTCCAATTCCATTCCGTCTTGCACTGGTGGTCCTAGGATGCGCTTCGAGATGTTGCCTAGTTGCTTCAATGTTTTGTTCAGTCCCGCCCGTGCGCCTTCTTCCTGAATTCCCCTTATTTCTGCTCATAGACCGGCAGCTCAGAGGTCTTTTGTGCATCGAAAAGCGTACTGATTGTTGAACATATGAATATTTAGAGGAGAATGTAACAAAACCAAAACTATGAGTCTCCTGGGCTGTACCCGGTGGTAAAGGGGTCCTTTGCGCCTCCAAAGTTTGGCCCCTGGGGTTTGTGCGATGCTTCTATTTTGTGACGAAGTACCGTGTCTAACATTGGTACCTGCGGGGTAAGCGAGACAATTACAAAAGGATCAGAGGTCCGTATCAGGCCTTCTTCGGAAAATTTTACCTTGGCCGTTTTAAAAGACGAAATACACGTCGATGAATTGGGGATTATACCCAAAACCTCTTGCAACTTAACAAATATGTCTTACAGATTACAGAATACATATTGCCCGGACATATTGGATACAAATATCATCCGTTAAATTACCCTGCAGATGCCTCTGAATATTGAAAATCGACTCGCAAAAGTTATGTTTTAAAAAGCGGAGCTTCCACATTTCCCTACGTCATGTACGTAGAGTGAAAACAAATCGCTGCACAAAGTCAGACAAAGGGCAATTATATGTGTGTATTGGCATCCAAACTGCATGTAGAGGCCAATACTGATACACAGGGGCAGGGGCCCGATTACGGACCAGCGACATTTACCATGGTAATTAGCATAATTGGCTCTAACTCATCCATGTCAATATGCTAGATGTGCAATACTACGGTCAAGTGAAAAAGACGTGTAGGCTTATTCATCGAATTGAAAGGACTTGTTATTCTTGTTAGTTGTTACATCGATTAGAAATTCCTTGATGCGATGGTTGTAAAATTGTTCTCATGAAAGAGAACAAACCATCTGCCACTCTAAACATGACTGCACAGAGTAAAGGCCCTATTGATACATTTCGCTATTGTCACCACATTTGTCACCCCCCCCCCCCCCCCCCCCCCCTCCGTCGCTATGCCATGCGCTCATATTATTGGTTCCTCTGCATTCGGCTATTTACTTTAGTTTTAATCCCTGTATATTTATACACGGGTGTTGTTTTAATGTGTGAAATTCATTTGTAAGTGGAAGCCATGTCTGATCTTCTTTTGGTGATGGGGTGCATTCAAAGGTATTTATATGGCCTTTGACATATTCAAACGTGCTATCAATATGTATTCAGTAATCTGTAAGACATATTTGTTAAGTTGCAAAAGGTTTTGGATATAATCCCCAATGCATCGACGTGTATTTCGTCTTTTAAAACAGGCAAAGTAAAATGTTCCGAAATTTGCAGATCCGCATCAGCGATCCTTTTGTAATAGGTGTCCCCGCTATTTCGCTTTCCCCGTAGCGAGCGATGTTGAACACAGTCAATTCGCAAACAAATAGAAACATCGGACAATCCCCAGGGGTCAAACTTTGGAGGCGCAAAGGACTTCTTTCCCACCAGGTACAGCCCGGGAGACTCATATTGTTGGTTTTGTTACATTCTCCTCTAAATATTCATATGTTCAACAATCAGTACGCTTTTCGATGCACAAAAGACCTCTGAGCTGCCGGTCTATCAGGCTAGTTCCATGACGTTGATATTTCCTCACATTGGCCCGGATTGTTTTTGCAGATGGAGGATCCCTATCAGGGAACTGTTGCCTGAAACATTCCCTTGTTTGTTGAATGCTTCCAGTTTGGTGAAACGTTGACACCACACATGTCCTCTGCTCAATTGTGAGTTGAACCATATTTTATTTCTTTTTCACCTAGCAGCCCAAAACCTACTCATTCCACTTGATAATTAGTGAAAATGTTTTTTTAATTTTTTGTATACAGCGTAGCATTGCTTGCCTGAGCTTGCAGTTGTGTTTTGTTTCCCATGTCATGTTCAATATCAATGTACTCATTCATGTGTGATATCAGGAATGTATTGAGCTAACCAATTCAGTCCTCCATGTAAACATACAAACAAATGAAACAATAGAGATTTTTCCAATTGGTATGTTTATTATGTGTGGCACCATTAATTTCAGGAATTCATTCATTAGCACAAAGTTGCAAAAAGTGGGTTTTTGCACCTGTCATCTTCAACAACAAAGAACTCAGCAATGCGTGACATTGCTGATTCGGGAAAGGTATACAATGAAAGCTGAATAGTTATCCTTTATACCCCCGTCACATATAGCTACGCTCTCGCGCCGACCTCGCGCCGCTCCTAATCCCCATTCATAAAATTGGAAGCGTGGGGAGGACGTGGGGAGAGCGTGTTGAGGTCGTGTGGAGAGCGGCGTTCATTGTTCGCTATTGTTTAGATCGTACACTTTTCTCGGCCGCTCTGGCGCCGCTCCCGCGGCGACCAAGTTAAATTAGCAAATTGGCAACGCAGTGGGCAATGAATGGGAAGATTATCTCACATGCGTCAATAGATATCCTTCCATGACATTACGTTTCACCCAAGTTAGAAAATAACCGCTTCTCAGGCCTGAGGAGAGGTTGAGAGATTCGTGCCTCTAGTAGAATTTTATCACCGTTTACACCGTTCTTTACATCGGTTTACTGCGTGTAACCGGAGGAGATTTATCTCTATAATACCACTAGGTCTCGGGGGGCAGTTAACAGGGCATGGAATGTTGACGAAAGCTATTAAAATGGTTGAGTTGATTTCCACCGTGGTGGAGATCACGGCTAACTTAGTGAAACGTAATGAATAGCTCGATGAACAAAAGAGCAGGACGTAGCTAGCTCGGCGTTCGCTTTGGACATGTTGAAAAACGAACTTGGGGCTTCGGCGATCTACTCTTTGTTCAGGGGCTATTGTATGTCCATGCATGGGAGGATATCTTTTCACACAAGTGTCATAATCTTCTCATTTATTCCCAAGTTGAACAAAAGACATTCTTGCATATCTATTCCAGCACTTCTGCTAGTGGACGCTATAGATTGCGAAGTTTGACACGTTTCAACTATAGGTAAAATGATATCACAATTTAAAATGGCATGTCCGGGCAAAAATAATGTACATTTGGGGGAAACTCAATTTCTGGCTAAAACGTGGCATGGCGGCATACAAATTATATGAGGCTCCAATGAATGGGGACATACGCACACCCTATGTATGCATTATGAACATATATTTCCCGAAAATATATGATTGTTTTGTCAAAAATCTCGGCGACACGTTCCCAACGTCCCCCCCCCCCCCCCCCCCAAAAAAAAAAAAAAAAAAAAAAAAAACGGTCGTTAAACCACGATGTTCATACACTGTTTAGAAAACTAACATTATTAATATCTCCGACCCAACCACCTCGGTCCTCGACACCCGCCAACACAACCAGTTGTCTCGGTCTCAATTTGTTGACAGACACCCCCCCCCCCCCCCCCTCCTCTGGCCATAAAAACCTGGGTACGCCAGTACAGTCTGATGTTTGTGGTTGTTTTGCTTGCCATTCCAAGGGGGGGTGGGGCTTATAATGCATTTAGGTTTCCCATAATATTCAGATTCAAGCATCGACTGTCGACTCTGCTCCCCCATCAATAGACTGAATCACTCATCAATAGACAGCATTTCAATAGATCACAAGAGAACAGGTGGACGGGTGGACATTAACCCATTCCGGATGGCCTAATTCTTGTATAACATGCATCCTCCATAGACTCCATGATGATGATAGCATGTCCGGGAAAATCAAATGAGAATAAACTAAATTTGTAGCTAAAACATGGCGTTACAGGTTTCAGGAGAGGGATACAATCACTCACAAACAAACACACACACACACACACACACACCCACACACACACAAACACACACACACACACACACACACACACACACACACACACACACACACACACACACACACACACACACACACACACACACACAGTTCCCCAAAAGTTATGTTTCCAAATTATACCCCCGTCACATATAGCGCCTACCTCGCGCCGCTCCTAATCCCCATTCATAAAATTGCTACGCTCCTAATCCCCATTCATAAATTTGGCAGTGGGAGGCGAAGCATTGTCCGAACGATGATTAAATGACGAATGAATGGGAGGATTATCTCACATAGGTGAAAGGATAGCCTCTCATGCATGGACATACAATGGCTCCCTGAACAAAACAGTAGGTTGGCAAAAGACCCACGACCGACCCACGACCACTTTTTAAGCTTTGGACATGTCGAAAGCGGTCCTGAGTCTTTGGCGTTCTACTCTTTTGTTTAGGGAGCCATTGTATGTCCATGCATGAGAGGCTATCCTTTCACCTATGTGCGATAATCCTCCCATTCATTCGTCATTTAATCATCGTTCGGACAATGCTTCGCCTTCCACTGCCAAATGTATGAATGGGGATTAGGAGCGTAGCAATTTTATGAATGGGGATTAGGAGCGGCGCGAGGTCGGCGCTATATGTGAAGGGGGTATTACATTTGTCTGAATTGCATACTAACAATCACTACTACTACTACTACTACTACTACTACTACTACTACTACTACTACTACTACTACTACTACTACTACTACTACTACTACTACTACTACTACTACTACTACTACTACTACTACTACTACTACTACTACTACTACTACTACTACTACTACTACTACTACTACTACTACTACTACTACTACTACTACTACTACTACTACTACTACTACTACTACTACTACTACTACTACTACTACTACTACTACTACTACTACTACTACTACTACTACTACTACTACTACTACTACTACTACTACTACTACTACTACTACTACTACTACTACTACTACTACTACTACTACTACTACTACTACTACTACTACTACTACTACTACGACGACGACTACGACTACAACTACTTTTGGTATATTTTGGTTTTGGTATAGGATTGAAGTCTCAAATGTATTTTTTTTGGCAATATCTGACACTTTACAGGTGCACCTTTAACCACGCAATGGTACCATGGTGATATCTTTGTATTATACAGGCTGTTAGTCGCATGATCTGACTTGCAATTAATTGCAATTTTACAATCGTTTGTATCTCTTTCTGCAAAGGGGCCAAGGAGACGTTCATAAGTCATTTATTATTCATTTTATAACTGGTTTCTAGAGAACATTCGGCGATGTTGCCACCCTGGCAACATTTAGCAAAAAAACACATTTATTATAGGGTATTTGGGGACACGGAATTCATTTCTGGTGCTCATTTGCATGTGCCATATGGGCAACACCCTGAAATCGAAGATGACTGCGCCTAATTTGCATATTGATATTTTGTGGTTACAGCAGCCTCTCATCAATAAGCAATACGAACAGGGTTTTATTTTCAATCATGTTCTAAAGTGTATTACATATAATTTGGCTTGGTTGACACCTTGGCAACATTTGTCAATGCAGATAATTAGCATAACGAGGAATTCCTCCTTATCGCCGAGTGTTTTACGCTGATGGCATGCATGTCTCGTTGAGTCATGAATGCTATGTTGGGATCAGCAAATCATAAATGTTAGGAAATTTAGGAAAAAGCAATATCAAATTACATTTGTCTGAATTGCATACTAACAATCACTACTACTACTACTACTACTACTACTACTACTACTACTACTACTACTACTACTACTACTACTACTACTACTACTACTACTACTACTACTACTACTACTACTACTACTACTACTACTACTACTACTACTACTACTACTACTACTACTACTACTACTACTACTACTACTACTACTACTACTACTACTACTACTACTACTACTACTACTACTACTACTACTACTACTACTACTACTACTACTACTACTACTACTACTACTACTACTACTACTACTACTACTACCACTACCAACAACGATAGTCAACAATAATAACCCTCCCCATTCCCTCCACCCAACCTCTTAAAACAGATCTACGCCATGAGCATGCGTAGTGAAACGCACGGAGTGTGTTCAACTACATTCGAATAACGTAATAGGCATTCAAGCTACGTTTTAATCTTCAAACAAAAGGAAGGCCCTTTGTTGACAAAATTAGTGCATTTTGCAACATTTCACTTTTGACTTTGCCCTACATTTGGATGCAATGCACATTCCATGATAAAATATTCATAGCAAATGTTAAATCAATGTAAAGGGGAGAACTCACGCTTTCCAATGATACCAAATTTATGAATGGTAATAGCGTAATAGAAAAGTTATTAATGCGCAAACCTCGATTGCGGAACTTTTTGTGCGAAGTATAGAAAACGCTCTTTCTTGTATGTTGCAAGTAAACTTTATAACGCACTACCGTATGTCCAAATATCTCCCATATCTACTATCTACTATACTAAAGTAGCCAATCATGTATGTCTGTCTGTCTGTCTGTCCCTCTATGCATTTCGTAGTGCATTGAGGCACCAACATCAAACTTTGGGTAGTGATTGGTGATGACCCATAGAGGTTTGTGGTCTGGGTCAGGTCGGGGTCAGTTTGACCAGTGGTCAGTTATGAATCGGCCAATATTCCACGTTCATTTGCCATGCAGTCGCGTCGAGCGCTGATCATCGCACATGCTTGCGACGGAAGTACCGTGAAAAGTGTGTTGCTGAAATGACCTTTCATTATGTAGTCTTTGTTCAGCCTGGAATCGATACGTTGTAAATTACTTACACACATTATCGTATGCCTGTCAAATCGGAAATAACACGTGTGCCGCTGTGTGCGCCTGAATTAAGACTATCGTAATTTGCTTGCGAATTGTTGGCTTCCGACCAAAACAAGATCGTATGTTGTGTATGTAAAGTGATACGGGATGGACGTGTACAGTACAATAGACGGATGTGCGAACATTCCCATTTTGAAAACTGGGATATCTAGGGCCAACATGACGCGATATTTTGACCGGGGAATCCTGAACGATCTGCAAAGTTAGGTGAGAAAATCAATCACATCTGGTGAGTACAACAGTATAATTTTTTTTTTTGGAATAAGGAAGGAAATGACTGATTGACGGGAGTGTTTCTGTCCCGATTCTGCCTATACCCAGTCACATGTACCGTGTACACCAAGTCTCACGAGTGTATTAGAGTCTGTAGACCGCCTCCGTCGGCGTCGGGCCGGGAATGATGCACCAATTCCAAGCGCCGTTCGGTCCCATAATCCTATATTTCGTGTATGAATTCTGGATTGTATTCGACGTGATGTTTAATACATTTATTTAAAATACTTGCTTATATTTGTTGGATTTCATGCGTATCAGATGTCGAGAAATATTGTTTTCTTTGTATAAACCAAGTTTTAAAATGATTCTTAACCACTTTTAAATTGGTTTTTATATACCATAAAGCGGGTCCTACTAATCGCCAAGGATCAGTACTAGACACTGCGAAGCACTGCGAAGCACTGCTAAGCACACTACGAAGCACTACGATACCCTTACGAAGCACCGCGAAGAGCATGTCTTCGCAGTACTACGAGGCACTACGAAGACGAAGATTGCACTGCGAAGAGCGCCCTGTACTAAAAACTACGTTTAATGCGCGCACGTAGAGGTAGACTATGGTAGCTGCCAGACTTCCTTTCGTTAAAATGATATTTACGATTGAAGTGTTCAGATGTTGAATTATCCAATTGATCGTCGAAACAGTGTACAAGTGCAAGGAGTTGGTGAACATCACTTTGCATTTTTGCTCATCTACTTCTACATGCGCTCCAAATGCTATCTTTTTGCTCTTCGTAGTGCTTAGTAGTGCTTAGTAGTGATTTCGTAGTGCTTCGTAGTGATTCACGGTGTTCGCGGTGATTAGTAGGACCGCCATAAAGCTACAAGCCAGTGTCACAGAATGCGCGTAGGCATTCTAGCCGAAGCACCAAACAGCACTTAGATTTCACCGCCGACGTAGGGGGCCCAATATCTGCACAGCGTCCATACGACAATTCAGCCTGCTGCTTTTCGTGACGTTTTAAAGAGTTATAAAACATATTTAATAAAGTAAACGACTGTTCTCTTAATTTTTTGTGGAATGTACAAGTCACTAAAATCACTTCCAATAGTATACACATACACGTTTACAGAAATGAATGCTAGAATTACGGACAGAAACACGAAATGAAAGACAGATTCTGTCAAATCGGTTTTAAAAGACTATTGTAAAAAATGATCCCATAGTGCAGTACCTCTGCAAATTAAATACGGTTATGCTTGAATCTACCCAAATATGTGTTTATAATTGTTCACCCAACTAGATTGAAAAATGAGCTACCACACCACCGTGATCGTGTGCATATGTCTATCACATTGGCCAGATATCGTTTGACGGGACCCTAATGCGTCGGGGCCCCGTCCAACGACGGGTTGTGGGACGGGATTGAGTCGCCCGTGTTTATTTTGTCTTATACTATTTAAATTATGACTCTGGGAATAGTAAAGATTTAAAGTATCGTTATGTCATCATCGCCTCTCTCACAAAAACCCGCGGATTTCCGCGGGTACAGCTAGTTTAAAAAACGCCTTCGGCAACACCAGTCCATTACATGCTATCGCAATAACTATCGCAATTTGATTTTTTATACTCTTAAAGGGGTAGTACAGTTTTGGTAAGGCTGAACTTTAGTAACCAAACCTGGACAGTAACATTATAAACTAATAGTTATAACTTTACCATGCTCGAAAGGTATACAAAATTACAAACGACTAAGTAAAAAGCCTGTTATCATTAAAAAAAAGAGCCATTATAACACAAGAGGGCGCTTTCTAAAAAGGCATTGGTTTCAACCATTTTTCATACAAAATTATGCATGTGATGTTTTATTGAAATAATGATTAAATAGAGAGATCATCAGCAACTATTTAAAAAACGCTTTTGAACATTTTTGATAAAGTGCAAGCATTTTTTTACTTTTTTTGAAAAAATCATCTAATTATTTGGGCCCCAAATAATTATAAGATCAGATATATTTATTGATATTTCAGCCGTTTCTGGGTCGATTTTGACCAAATAAAGTTTATCCTGCCATTCAAATTGCATGTTCTCTCAAATTCGACACTCAGTTTTTCATTACCTCAAAAAAAAAATTGTGATGTGCAGCGCCCTCTCTACCAAAACTTAACTACCCCTTTAAGTTGAAATTTTTATTCTGTCATACCCCCGATGTAACTTTGTTTTAATTGCCAAGTTTTTAAATTGTTTTTTTAAATTGTATTTATGTATTTATGTTTTGTATGTATTTATATCTTTATGCTGTGTTTTTTCAATGTAAACGTTGTAATTTCTATCTGATACAGGGCCCTCTTGTAAAGCAGGCCTTTGTGGCACTGAATGGGGCTACCCTGTGTTTTTAAAGAAGACTGAATAAATAAATCATAAATAAATAAATAACTTTAAACCAACTAAAAATAAACTAGTTCGAAGGATTGAAGATTTGTTTAGTATGTATTTGATAAAGTTAATAGTCTTTTATGCGTTTCAACCTGCAGTTTATTGATCATTCAATAACATTATTACGAAATAAAAACGACATTAAGACCACTCGATATGTTTTTTGGAAATAAAATCATTGCACCATCATTATAGCGGTAAGTAAGTATGATTACTTACCCATCATCGTTACCAAAATGACTTTCAACTTGTCTGACTAATCTATATCATAATCATGGCCAGCCTATCATCACAATCATCTTGATTCATCATCATCTTCATATTGACATGAATTGTTGTTGTTGCCTGGATGGTCAATCATTCATTCATTTATGTTTCGCTTAGTTTATTTAGAAATATTTTTGATTGCTTACTACGTTTAAAAAGAGAAATATCTCTGAGCTGTATTTCTCATCATGTTTGTACAATATTAGATGAAGTGTATATTCCCGATGCTGTTATCTCACTCTGAACTTGATCTGGGTTCATGACCGCACTTATCTATAGTCTAAGCAATAACAAATATACACATCGCAATTGATAGTTATAATTTTGATTCGTTTAATTTCAGAGAAAGTGCACACTTGTTTCACTGTATAAACGATAAAGAGGCTTGAGAAGTGTTGCGGTGGGGTCTCGCCGCACACGTTGTACGGGGTAGTAGCGGGGTACTTGTTGTTGCCGAGGGGCCCAGGTGCAGCGGGTGATCAAAGGCAACGCCGAGCTCACACACCGCTGAGCAGGAAATATTTTGTACGATGCTCAGCCTAATTTCACTTTTGAGGTAAAACAGTGCAGCTGTAGGAATATGACAAGGCACTTAGGAATTAATAAATAGTATTGGACTTAAATGTAATTTTAGCGATTAGAGGAAATTGGATCGCGATGTGAGGAATGTTTAGGTTGGCTTGCCTGCTAAGAGATCAAGTACATCCGCGTGTATACATGTTATACGAAGGTTCATTCATAGTATAGTGCAGCCCTATACCATACCTATTACATCTTTGTGATAACGATGATAATTTTGACTCATTCGAGTAGAATATATGACATGCAAATAAACATCAACAGAAGTATAATTTTGGTTGTTTCTGCAAGCCTTTCGCACTGTTAACAAAATAAGTTGAACACCATGAAGGGATGGAACTATTAGGGGGCGGGGTGCAAGATCCCATTGTTCACAAACGATGCTCGCCACCCCTAATGCATTGTGTTTTCTGATGGAATCGGCGCCTCTGGCAAGAGCCCATAACCATGTAGGGATGGAACTTATAGGATGAAAATAAAATGCATTTTTGTACGATAATCAATATTTGTATGTGTGTTGTTTTTTTTGCTGCCATAATGACTGTGTTGACAATAAAAACTTTTAAATTATGATTTTTTTAAATCACCAGTTTTGAAAGTTCGTTGTTTGTCCCTGCCCTGCACCTCCCACTTGCGTTACGTGTACCGTATTACTCGTGAATTGCATGGGGTTACTATAATAGCCATTTTTGTATATGGGTTATTATATTATGTGGGTATAAATTCGATTCTATTTGATATGATATGAAATGGGTATTACATGAAACACAAGCTTTGTGTGATTTGGGATTGGTGTACTGATAGGAAGTGGTTCCCCTGTAACGACATGACACGAGAGATAGGTGGGGAAACAGACTGCGTGACATGTATTGCATTGAATGGTTTGTATGACAGTAGTAAAAGTTGTGGGTAATAAGGTGGGTATACATCAATCCACTCGGTATTAAATAAAACTCTTGGCATATTTGATTGTGAATATTTTTTTGTATAAGTATGGCATCCATTGTATCCACATTGAAACAGAAGATAGCTGAAAAGTATACATTTTCGTTGATTGTGGTCTCGTCGCAGAATTCACTCTTAAAGGGATCTAGTAACTTTGTTGACATGTGCCAAAAGTGATGAATGATTGATGCAATGTATATTGTTGTTATCTCATATGTCCACAGGGTATTGTGTGAAAATTTCAAGTCAAATGGACATTGTATGGCCAAGTAATGAGCGAAAATGCAAAGTGATATTCAGTAAATTTGCACTCACTTTGTACACGGAAGAAAAACTCGCCCGGAGTTTTTCTTATCTGAATACTTCAATCATACATATCTTTGTAACGAAAGGGAAATTTGAAAAAAGTAAGTGCAATGATTAATTGAATATCACATTGCATTTTCGCTCATTTCTCGGCCAAATAACATCCAATTAACTTGAAATTTTCGCACACTACTTTCTGGACATATCAGATCACACCGATGCACATTTTATTAATCACGCATCACTTTTTGCACTTGTCAACAAAGTTACTAGATCCCTTTAGTTTCAAACACTGATTGATAAATATTTCCAAAAGTAGATTTCAAGGCATTGATTGTGTTAAAAAAATGTACACAATTGAAAAAAGTAAAGGTGTGTACGTCATTGTGTATCACACAGTGGTAATTATTGTCCACCCAGCCATCTGGTTAAAGGGGTAGTTCAGTTTTGGTATATAGGGTGCTTCAAGATTTGTTTGTTTTGTGAGGTAATGAAAAAAATGAGTGTACCATTTGAAAGAGCACACAATTTTAATGACATCATTAATTTTATTTGACCAAAATCGGTTCAGAAACAGCTGAAATATACATCAGTATATCAGATTCGAATAAATGTGGGAGACCAACTTTTATGCAATAATTTAAAACATATTTTAAAATACTTAAAATTTTGGAAAATCAACCAAAATGTTTGTTGATGATCTCTTGATAATCTCTTTGATGAATAATTATTTTAACCAAACATCAAATTCATAATTGTTGATTAAAATGGTTGGAAACTTGAGGTGTCTGGAGGAGCCCTTTAGCGTTTACGACTGCTTTCAGAATGAAAACAGCCATGTAACTTAACCACGTATTTGTTTTACTATCATTCAAGCGCCATTGAACTATAATAATTCACAAGTTTTAATTACTAAAATTCTGTTTGACCAAGCCTGATCTATTGAACTGCAGTTCACGAGTTGGCAGATAATGCATTACCTAGCATATAACTTATATAGGGCAAGCATATGTAACACATATATGCATGTGTCTAAAATATGGATACAAGTGTAGTGGAGACACACCACTACTGGCATTCCACCGCACAACACCACTGTCGCCATGCGCCACTTTAGGGCAGCATGATCGGGAGTAGAGGTCCATGCAGCGCGGAGCTAGCCGGCGGGTGTCCCTTGAGCGAGCCGCACTATGACTCGAGTGCAGCAGCCAGTAAGGTTGTGGCAAGGATCGTTCACAGCGATTCTGCACAACTGAATCGCAATCAAGCGACTGAGTTTTCTCAAACTGAAGCAATATACTAAAATAACAAATTGTTTGAAAATGAAACTATTGCACAGGCGATTCCGTTGTCAGTATACACATCACAACAGAAGGGACTTCGAGACGAAAGACTAGTTGCAGCGAACGAGTTAACCGAAAAGGCCACCATCGTTTAAATAGGGACTTATAAATACGTACTTGAATGATACAACAGGAATAGCCTATACCAGTTGATATTGATTATATGGTAGAAGAAAAGGTCGAATTTTAATTACAAACCACACATCTAGGTCAATACCACGAAAGGGCACCAATGTTATCAATGGGGTAAACAAAGTTGACGAAAATAACGAGATTTCCAACAACCGGGGATCATTACGCATTTATACGTGACATTCGACAGACATCGCTCGTTGCTGCGAAATCTATCATTCAGGACAGTCGCAAAATTACGGTCTGGTGTAACTTACGCAGTCTCCACTTATGGGGAAATATAAGCACATCGAAAATGGACAAATTATTCATCTTAATATAAATAATAATAACGACGCACCATGTTTCAAAGAAATGGGAAAACTCCAACAAACCATTGAAAAAACATATAAAAACGACACGGGCACCCTTGCTCAAACAGACAGGACACTACAAGACGGGCACGCGTTACCTACGGGGGTGTCCCAGCAAGAGAACGGTAGATATCGGTCATCGCTTGAAGCTCGCAGATCAAACACTGCATCGGTTAACCGTCTCTCGTTTGTTGGTCATGACAATAGCGAGGAATGTTGTTCGTTTCATGAGCCACCACATGTTTCTCGCAAGCTTGGAATGTTCGGCGGTCTCCACCAACACGACCAACAATACCCAACGCATAATGACGATGCTAGTAATACACAACAAACAAAGGTGCTAACAGAAACAACACCGGTCTCAACTGTTCAACAACACAACGATCGTTTGAACTCGTTTATTCACCATCAGGAGGCTATTTCTTTAGTGGCAGATTTACGAGACAATTTGGAATATAAACACGCGTTTACAATGCCGCTACCAGGGCTTAGCAACCTGATTGCGCAATCAGCATCTTCGGGTGGTCTTGTAAGACCCGTGGCCGTGTCATCCCAACAATCACCAATATGTCTGCCAGGTATCACTCCCGGGGCCCCGCCCGGTCTCCCCTATTCGCTCACCCACCATCCACTCGTGCCCATGCCGCTACCGCCTCTAGCGGTCTTCACACATCCCCTGCACCTATTCCCGCTCCCGAGACCAGCCCTCCCATACCCGTGGCAGCTTCAGCACCAGCTCTCGACACCAGTGCTGCATCGCCTTGCGGGGCAGATACGGGCAAACTGTCCGCTCCACCATGCTACTACCGCCGCTCTGACATCTACCGCCCGGCTATCGGCAAGCAACCCACTGCTCAAGCGTGGCCGGCGCCCCAAGCGACTCAAGCCTCCTCACGGCCTTCCACTAATCGATGTCACACCAGTAGAATCCGATGTCGAAGAGATTCCAACGACCACGAAGCGCACTGAGGCCAATGCGAGAGAGCGGGAGCGCGTCACCCTTCTCAACTCGGGGTTCGAGCAGCTTCGGCAAGCGCTGCCGTGGTCGAAGCGCAATGGGCGACGAGTGAGTAAGGTGGACACACTGCGAGCAGCCATAGCATACATCCAATTCCTGGAGAGCATTCTACTCGGCTCCGATGTCTCGTCAGGAGCTTCACTCCGGATCTCAAGAGGCATAGTTCTGGGTAAGAGAAGAAATGTTTCAGATCAATGTTATTACGTAGTTAGTTGAGAAGAACGTTTGTAACATTTGTCATTCGGACATTTTTTGTTTACATGATAATTGATATGCATAGCTTGTAACCAAAATAATACGTCAGAATGATAAATGTATACATGTCTCATACAAACATTCTTTTGAACTACTATGCAGTTTTGTTTGTAACAAAATGTAAGAAAGCCTTATGTATAGATTTGAAACGTTTAAATGCATTTTTTAAATGTTAATTTATGTTAGTATGTCTACGTTTTCAAAGTTACTGATTTTTCATGAATCGAAGAAAAACCTTTATGTAAGTGATAATGTACCACTTTTCTATCTTTAAATTTGAAAGAAAATTACAGGTGATGATAAACTTGAACTGCAGATGTGAACATAAAACATACATTAATCGTGCCGGTACATTTTATTAATAGATCTTAAAAAGTGATCTAGTAACCTTTTTGACATGTGCACAATTTGAAGAATGGTCGATGACATGTGTATTTTCGTGATTTGACATTTTTGCAATAAGACATGTGTGAACATTTCACGTTAAATGAATGTTATATGGCCGAGTAATGAGCGAAATGCAAAGTGATATTCGCTAACCCATTGCACTGATTTTGTAAATAGTTATAACTTTCCGGTGGATAATTAAAATCCCGAGCACTTCAACCGTAAAGATCATTTTAACCAAAGGGAATTACGAAAAACCACTGCTTCTAAATTTATTATTAATACAATTTACAAGAAGGTATGAAATTGAAAGAACCACTATAGTTCCA
Source organism: Echinarachnius parma (assembly GCA_037951105.1). Lineage (NCBI taxonomy): Eukaryota > Metazoa > Echinodermata > Echinoidea > Clypeasteroida > Echinarachniidae > Echinarachnius > Echinarachnius parma. The sequence continues at coordinate 19,050 of JBAMJV010002550.1, forward strand.
AGTAAGCCTGGAATTTGGATAATGTTACTAAATCCCTTTCATAAATATTAAGTCAGAGACGTGAATTAGTTAATTGTTATGTACAAACTGGTAGCATACAGTTTCCGTCAGTTCGAAGAGTTACTGATTACTGGTTTAGAAAGGTGACTACCATCCTGTCAGTCTTGCACGTATTTATCCAGAAACATGTACTTGTCAAATTTCTGTGTTTCAAAAAACTGTTGTGATGACCAGTTCACCAAAATGTATCTATCCAAGAATTTGTAAAAATTGATGTATGTACGACTGGCGATATATTGTTTTATTTTTCTTCTTCAATTGAATAATTTATTGTAGAGCATTTACTATGAACTACTATATATATTTAAAAACAAACGTTAAATGACACAAGAGGAGCGGAGTTGTTATCAAAATCATGAATATAATTTCCCCAGAACCTCCGCATCATTCGGTTCTCATAGTGAATCTTGCACATACAGTAATCGCCTCCAAACATTAATGTAACCATACGTTAACAAGTGATCAATCAACTGTATACTTGTTCCCAAAAGTAATATGTGACACTAGTCACTTCAATCATATATACCAATATCATTGTAAGATTCTCGTAAATGAAATGTGAAATTTTCATAGAAAAGGAATAATGTTAAAGTGAAAAAAAGTAAATCGATGCTGTTTTTTCCCCCGACGATTCGCGTGAAGTGTCTGGATTCGAATACTATGGACGATTTAGTGTCCAAATTTCGATATAACTAACTAAGGTCGAAAGCGTCTACAAACACTTTAAAATGTAATAGTAAATATCTCCATAATTAGGAAGACATTTTACAAATCAGAACCCACTTCATTCTTCTGTGATCATTAGCCAACCAGCAAGGTACAAGAGAAGTGTGAAGCTCCAAGTGATTTGTGTTGATTTTTTGCAAAGTTAATGGCCAGGGGACTTAGTAA
>JBAMJV010002550.1:22500-39253 GCA_037951105.1 Echinarachnius parma
TGGTGTGGCTAGATTGGTAGAGCGCGCGGGCTTTTCGATCGTGAGATCCCCGAGTTCGAACCCTGTGTATGCAGCTCACTGCGTTTGTCCTTCAGCCTTTCGCGCCATTGGCAGCATATGGCTAGTGTGCTCCTCAGAGAGTTGAGAAAGTACGCAATATCATTATGTGTGGATTTGAACTGTACCTGATGACCATGGGTAATAATCATAGTTTGCGCTTGGAAACCGTATATCGACTGCTAAATATGATTGATCTTCAAATGCTTTCTTCGGTTTCGTTAGACCTTATGCCCTGTCATTCTGTCAACATGCAATTGCAAAATAGAAACAACTTTCAATACCTCAAAATACCCTTTTATTCTAAACATGAAAAGGGGTTTGTATCATCACAATTATTATCTGCATTAATTGTCTGTAGTCCTAAATGCACTTTACTAAAGCTTTTTTTTCTAATAAAAGAGATGTGTAGCATATGAATGCATTGTTTCACGCATTGACATGCATTGATATTCTCTTGATTACCAGTGCACATTATCACTGTCTATCAAATTGTTACTTTTATTCATTTGATGCTTAGATGGTAGCATAAAGTTGTGCAATTCGCCTAGCCAGGAGTCTGTAGGTTTGACCCGTCCATTGCCGGTCCTTCCACCCCGCTACTCCGGCGCCCTACCTCCTGGTTGCCGCTTCGTCAACCCGTCTCCGCTCCATCCCACAGCAGTTTCTCTGTCGGGCGTGTCCCCCAGCCACCGTGCAGCCGCTGGGCTGGCCGCTAGCTCAGGGGCAATACCAGTACCTGTCGCACTGCACCTGGCAACGTCACACCCTCTTCATGGACACTCACCTGATCAACAGGTCAGATTCATGTTCTATTCTGATTATTTTCTTTCCCTTAAAATGCGATTTTCAGAACATGTACATTTGGTAATACTTTTATTCAGGTTTATTCATGGTATGCATAATTATGGTAAATAATGGCATCTATTATAGAATATTGAAATATAAAATGACAGCATTACTGTTTAACCACAAAGTGTTTGACTATATAAAGTATACATTGTTTTACCATTTTGTCGTTCCCCCTAAAGGGAAATTAGAATTCACACGAATTTACTCTATATTTTGTTCTATATTTATGAGATTTACCTAAGAATACTAGGTATTCAAGATGCTGTAAGTCTAGGGCCCCGTTGCAGAAAGAGATAAAATCGATCGTAAGTTGCAATTAAGCGTAAGTCATATCACGTGTTCTAGATGCGCAAATCTGATTGGTTGAAACACGTAAATTTTCTGACTTACGATCAATCGTAACTTACGATCGATTTTATCTCTTTCTGCAACGGGGCCCTGGTATGATAATGCAGCGCGGCGCGGCGCCACTGGTTTTGTTTTAGTTAACCCGACTTGAATGTGTCATCTCCGGTAGCCCAGTTCGTCATTGCCCGGGAAATAATCAAAATTACGCTAATTTAATAATTACCCTTCAATGCCTTCATATCAATCTCCAATATATGCTGATAGTATATAAGAGCACGTCCATGTGGAGCTGCGTATGCTAAGCATCTATCGGCACGCTGGGATCCCAGCCTCGCCCTAGTTCCCCGTTCTACTACTCGCAGGGTGCCGATCGCAATGCTCGCAGGCACCTGTTTTCATGCAGGGTACTCAAAGCGCTTCCAAGGAATTGTGCTGGTGACCCTGTTTTATAAATCCCCCTCCTGCCCCAGTTGGACGGAGGAAACTAGAACTGTTTCTAAGATGTAGGTCTAGCTGCTGTGCATTAATGCTGAATGCTGAGTGAACACCAAACGAAACTACAGTCTCCAGGACACTGCGCAAAACTGTTCAATTATTTGATCTATTGCCAATGACGCATTTTATTATCATCATTTTCTTTTTGACGGGGAAACAAACGAATGATCTTTGCATCAAAGCAAGTTAAAAACAGTATGTAACTGTTACTTAAGACAGTAGCATGCATTGAGCATGCTGATCGGGGTAGACAAACAATTTGAATCTCACCAGGCATGATGTAATTAATAAAATGCATAAGACATCGTATGCGATGATTTTGTCAATACTTATTATATGAAATTGTACTTGGTGATAGACCCACCCTACCCATCCACCTAAACACAATTAAAGAAAATTAAAGTCTCGTTTGCTATTAGATGTTCTAGGTATGTTATAAAGCATCAACATCTTGGGAATTGGATCCAATCGAACCTGCGTGGTCTGATATCATTTACAAGAGCCTGGAAATTTCATTTAACATTTCAAATTACAAAGGTTATTCCTGTTATAGAAACAGTCGTTGGCGTGCCGATTCTAAGTGATATATTTGGTACATAATAAGTTTGACACTTGGATGCTCTTCAAATGAATTCAAATTCTGTGAATACCTTTATATCAATGGTGTGTACTTGTGTGAGGTTTTGTTGTTGAAGATGCATTGATCTCTCACAAAAAAAAGATAAGAGAAAGCCATAAAGGAGGAAGAGCTCAAATCAAGTCTTCCATGAGTTAATGATTTAATTGCTCTCTTTAATCATTCATGTTCACACCTTACCATTGTTTGCAAAACTCCGAAATATGATTCCCTTTTACTTCATTTCATTCATTATTTCTTTCGTTAGTTGAAAATGAAAGGAAACAAGCAGTCACTTTCTCAAAAGATATTTTTGTGCGAGAACACAATGAACAACTTCGTATTTGTAAGGCGTGAACACAATATGGACAACGCGTCTCCTTACAAAACCTGGAGGGAAGGGACATCTGACATGATTTACAAAGATCCCCATTCTCCATGACCACTTGAAGCAAATCGAATAGGGTTTTCTGCAAGATGTAGGTAATAAGTTATATTTCCATACCCTGAAATAGCATTATGATTGATCTACTATTTTTAAAATTATCGTTGCAGAAAGTCCGATTGTAATGATCAGTTGTGAGCAAAATATTTCCATTCATATGGGTGCCAAGAGCATCCAAGTGTCAAACTTGGAAGAAACGGACCCATGACATGATTTACAAAGATCCCCATTCTCTAACCCTAAGTTATCGTTGCAGAAAGTCCGATTGTAATTTGTTTTGGGACATACGGTATACCTACATTATTGCTACTTTTGTACACATTATTATCCCATGAATTTTCAATAAATTTTCAATAAATAAATCCCGTTTTTACAATGTAATTCACTATTAAGTATACAAAATTATAGGATTTTAAAATGTCATTTCATTTACAAATTCCTTAAAACAATGAATTTGATCGATTGACAAACATTACATAAAGAGCTAACAAATATCAAACTTCTGAAACATTCTGAAAATGATATATTTTGTACTTTAAACGGAAATGATACATATATTACATTAGAAGTCCGTAGACTAACATGGTACCAAAGTTGTTGTTGTTGATTGTGTTGAAAAATTATAATCATCACAGTATTTGTGAAAATAAGGTTTCGATTTATATAGCGCCGAATGTGATTCAATATCATTTGTGAGGGTTTCTTTAATATATTTCAATTTGTTATTTCAGCCTAATGCAAGTACTTATTTGAGAGAATTGAAACTTCAACCACGTTTGTTTGCGTTAAGAGTTGATAGAGTGCGAAAGGTGGATGTTTTCCCCTGGTAGATAGCATTCCTGGCGCCCCACACGATGAATGGCGTATGTACCCACTGATCTCAGTACACATCTATAGATTATTGCCTGACAAAAATGACACTGTCTAGATACACTACTAATGGCTGCTACCATCAGACACAAAATTGCTAGCCCAGTGAGTTACATGTGCCTACCCAAGTGTAACAATGACATGGGTGTGGTAAGATGGCCGCTCGGAGTCGTCAACTCTCCACGTAGAAATAAAAGGGAATATCATTTCTAGCTTTTACAGTGATCAGTGGCGTCAACCTCCTGACGATATGGAATGTCGCCAGGCGCTTGCAATCATTACAACAAAATTACATATAAATTACATCAGGTGGCGGTGTTCTACGTGTACCCTGAGTAACTAGCGGGTGTTCCATGCAGCTATGAGCCTGCAATCATTTTAATATTATAATCATTTGCAGAAATGAAGTCCCATTTAAAGGGATAGTTTTAGTTAAACTGAATTTTAGTAACCAAAACCTGCACCATTACATTACAAACTAATAGTAATAACTCCACCATGCTCGAAAGGAATACAAAATTACAAATGACTCAGTAAAAAGCCTGTTATTATTCAAAAAGAGCCGTTAAAACTCAAGAGGGCGCTCTCTAAAAAAACTCATCGGTTTCAACCGTTTGAAATAATATATTGTGCGTGTAATTTTTTGTTGAAATAGTGATTAGATAGAGAGATAATCAATAACTATTTAAAAACCTCTTTTGTAATTTTTTGAAAAGAGGAAGCATTAAAAAAAAAAGTACGGCTGGTTCAAAATTATCGAATAATTGTGGGGCCCCACAAGTATTACAAATGGTTATGTTTATTGATATTTCAGCCATTTCTGAACCGATTTTGATCGATTAAAGTTTATTTTGTCATTAAACTTTTATGCTCTTTCGATTTTGACACTCGGTTTTTCATTATCTCACAAACAAATTATTTTGTGTAGCTCCCTCTATACCAAAACTCAACTACTATATCCCTTTAACATTTGTGTTTTTTTATATGTTGTTGTTCACTTGATCGATTTACATTAATGTATCACAAAATAATTTAAAAATGATCAAAGAACATCGTTACAATGTCTTTTTAAAAGGATCGTGTAACTTTGTTGACATGTGCAAAAAGTGATGAATGGGTTTATATAAAATGTGCATTTTTGTGATCATTCATATTTCTACCGAGTAATGTGTGAACATTTTACGTTAAAGCTAAATGATAGTAATGGAAAACGCCCCACACACAAACAAAACGAAATGTACGCTCTTATTACCAATCATGTGAAATAACATATATTTTCTAATATGGGATTATATAAATTTGGCCAGGAAACCGCCTTCTAATTGATACATTTTGCAAAATTAGAAAACTATCAATGCATTGATAGAAATCGCCGACGGTTGTACTTGTATTTTGAAATGTTCACGCAAACCCCGCCGCGCGTGGCTGAGCGGCTAGCCGATCGGCTATCTGGAAGATACGCGGTCACCTATACAAATACAAAATAAAAAGTTCTTGCGGGTCAAACAGGCTGTGCGCAGTTCAATCAAATCGGCGGCGGATGGAATTCCCCTTATTTGTCCGCATTGGTCGATTTTATGGTTCATAATTTACCACATAAACTCTCTATTATACTATTTTAACCATGTTGATCAATTTGTTAGGCCATCAGAGTGATTTTTGTAATTTTCCCATTACTATCATTTGGCTTTAAATGAATAATATATGCCCCGGCAGAGTAATGATCAAAAATGCAAAGTGATATTCTAACTTGCACTGACTTTGTACACGGTGATGACTATTCAGTGGATAGTAAAACAAAATCTGAACACAATCGTAACTATCTCTTTAACAAAAGGGAAATCGAATGTCCCATGCTTTTATTGTTTATATGAATACAACAATGTATACTATGAGAGAACAGCTAGAATTCCAAGTAAGTTTTGAGGATGTGGTCAGTTAATAGATCCCCTTACAATAACAATGCATATCTGTATAATGCAGGCCTATATGTACGTTTCGAAACGAATCTAATGTTATAATTTACATGCATACTCTTTGGTTGTTGTAATCTTTGTTTGCATTAATTTAAATTACAATATAAACATTTACATTTTCTACCAGTTTATACATAGAACTAATAAATAAATGAGTTTGGTGTTGCTGATGTACAGTATGTGCTGTCCATATTTGAAATCTGTGGCGATTAAATATTTTGTTTTTGATATGATTTCTAACACATTCATCACAATTATGACAATTAAATGGCTGTTTTATCAACAATTATTATTATTTCAGTTGTATATTTGAATGATTTAGATGATTTAAAGTGTGGCAATTCTTTTGATGAGAAATATTGATTCAAATCAAATAAAAATGACTTTCCCAACCTCCGTGTATGCAATGATACTTTGTAAACATTAATTAAGGGTAATATGATTGAAGCCGACTCAACGTTTATCCATATGGGCAACTCCAGCGTCACGGACATTACAAACAGACAGTATTTTCATGACTTTCCAATGCCACTACTAATTCATACCTCTACCTAATGTCTAACTTTTATTTTGATTACAAAGCAATAGCCTGGTTAAGTATGCAAACAAAGTTTCAGAACATTTATCCAATTCGTTACTGAGTAATTCTGCAAAATGTGCGCCGTCACGGACATTACATTTTTTGGACATGACCTTTTGCATCCATATACATCTTTGCAAATATCTGTGAGTTCTGAGACCTCACAAAGGTGATTTAGGTATTAAATTATAGACAAGGCAATGATGAATCGAATCCAAGTTGGATTTTGCGAAACGGGCCAGGTATATGTGATCTAGACAACAAAACGTTGCGTCACGGACATTACAGTTTGTCCGGAGGATTTGATTAATTAAAATATATACTTTATAACACTCAAAAGACTGAAATTCTAATCTGAAAACCTACTTTGATTATCAGTCATCAAATTTGGTGCCTTGAATAATAAAAATACCAGAAAATTTGGAAAATATAAGGATTTTCCTGAAATTTGCACAGGGTAATCCCATGTGTGGAAATTCATGTATGGTTTCCGTTTCTCCTATAAGGAGACACCCGAGAATTAAAAAAATCATGTGAACTGAAAGATATAATCATAGGATCATGTTGTATGGAAAAATAATCCAGAACAAATCTATAGGATTTGAAATAGAGCCAATTGTTTTTTTTTAGTTCATGTCCACTTTTTCGTGGAATTGCCCATATAATATATTCAAGATGTCAGTTGATATAATACCTTGACATTTATACAAGATCGTTTTTGTATATAAATAACATTTCTTCGCTTATCTCATGCAAGCATCAATGGGCAAAATGTAATTGTAAAATGCTGTCTGACCAATGAAATATGGGCTTCGTTTTTCGGGACCAGATATGGTAACGCTTAAAGTTTGAATAAATACACATTTCTAATGTCGTATGACTAAATTGAAAGTTAGATGTCACAAACAAAATAATTGATTTGCTGGGCAGTGGAAATAGCTTATAAATGTCAGGGTTTGTTAGCTGGATACGAACCGTGACAGTGTCAAACACAGAGGTACAAGAGGTGAGAGTGATTTGGCGGGAAACACCCACTGCTAGTCCCCAGTGGCGCGCAATAAGGATTGACACTTCACCGAATGATGACAATCAAAATGTAATAATATTGTATGTCACGCACATGTAGGCACGGGTCTCTACCTCCCTGGGGCGCACCCAGGGTCAACGTAAGTGGGGGCAACTAGGGAGGATTGTGTTCTAAAATATCATATGGACATAATGGCCCGTATTGTACAGTCCATGGTCTAAACCCCGGTTTACATCTATGGAATGCCAATTGTAAACTGATGGAGAGAGAATGTGTACCATCAACATTGTTAACAAGTAAGGAATCTACATTCTCTCTCCATCAGTTTACAATGGCATTCCATAGATGTAAACCGGGGTTTAGACCATGGACTGTACAAACCTCCTTTGTGAATACGGGCCGTTATGTTTGTATTTATTCGCGATGCGGAGGACATAGTTGATGGGTTAGGCAGTACTAAGGAGGGGTGGGGGTAGCGATAACCCCCTTGCCCCCCCCCCCCCCCCTTCTCCAAGTAGGGTATGGTAGAGATCAGTGACATGTATCAGGTGATCGCGTCCCCCCCTGAGTGATCCCTTGCTGCTAGGCCTGCCGCTGACAGGTGCAGGGAATTGACCAATCACGAGTCAGCATGGGTTAGTCTAACAAGCAATAGTTTCACGTTCGTTTCGCGCGTTTTTTCTCTTGCCTCCTATATCTTGCACTTCGCCATGCATGTTTGTTTGCATTGTTATGTGTTTACTGCATTTTCCTACATTTTGTAAAATGTATTTATGTACACTTTCCCAATAACGTTCAATTCTGTTTACGACTTATTGGTAATAACAAACCAACTACTCGATCATATTTTGTTCTATAACATTATTTACATTACATTTGAATTCCATATCGAATATTTGTAATGATTTTCATTTTCTTTATTTTTGGCAATCCTTTCTAGTATTTTTCTGTTTTAAGGTACCAAATTGGATGATTAAATATCACAATATGTATTCAGATTAAAAATTCAGTCTTTTGAGAGCCCTAAAGCATATTTGTAATGAATAGAAAACTCTGTCCTTCCGTTACTGTCCTTCCGTTTATACCGAACAGTGAAGCAATTACATTTGTGTAATTAATATACCAATAGACATATTTTTTTCAAATAAGTGTTGTAATACTCTTAGAACATTAGGGAATGGACTATGAGCCAATATAACATGATAGTCCTCTTAACTTCACAGAGATTGGATCATAACTAAAGAACTTGAAAATCCATGTCCATTCTGCCGTCCTTCCGTTACCGGCCTCATTAGTGTCCATATGTAATAAACGTAATGTAAAAAAAAAAAATAGGAAATCAAAGGTGTCCCACCAAGAGTCTCAGAAATATAATTTATAATGATGAATCATAAGCAGGATCCTGGAATTATTTGATTTAATTTCAAAAATTGCGTCTGAATGTCCTTCCGTTACCGTGGAATTGCCCAAAACATACTGATTAATCACATTTAGTATTCTCTTAACTGTACATTTCGTCTGATGAGAGTGAGAAGGATGAGAGTGAGAAGTAACATGTGGATGTGGTGTGGCAAGATTGGTAGAGCGCGCGCTTTCCGATCATGAGATCCCGAGTTCGAACCCTGCCCACGGCGTTTGTCCTTCAGCAAGACAATTTATCCACTATTGCTGCTCTCTACCCAGGTGTATAAATGGGGACCGGTAGGAGGTGAAAGCCTTTATGTGAACGATCTTCTTGAGACCACTGAGCGCTTGGAAGGAATACTCCCCAGGGAGTGGAGATGGTGCACACAATGTGTGCTGGTTTGCATTGTATCCTATGACCGGGGTAATAATAAAATTGTAAAGCGCTTAGAGATGATTATCAATCGTGATAGGCGCTATATAAATATTGGATATTATTAAGGCAATCTTTGGCTGAATTGAGTTCTGCATAGTTATCATCGTGTATAGGTATATAAGCCTTCTGTATGGGTCCTACATTTTTGTTTTCAAATTGCGAGAATATGTGTAAAACATGGGAGTTGTATTGAGTTTCTACATGGTGCAAAAAGCGCCTTTCTCTTTCTCAACCGACGATTTGGTAATATATAATGTATGTGTGACTATGACTGTGTACATATTTCCCCCCTACTGCAGGTTCCCAATCGTACCTTGCCCCACGGATCGGGTCTTGAGTGCAGTCCGTCTTATCACTCTACCGCCCTCTCTTGGCTAATCAACTTCAGTGCTTCCACAGGTACTGTACACTTTATCGTTCATCTTTGTAGAGAACATTTCTAATAAGCTTTGCATAATATATTGTAGTAAGATGTTGTATTGATCTAGTAATGATTTGTTTATGGACTAACCTCAATTAGCAAGTTGATTTGTAGGTTAGCACCAATTACCGAATAAATAACATACTCCGCATAGCAAATAGTTCATGTTTATAAATCAAATAAATGTAATCATTCATTTCAATCCACGTCAATTTAATGCTCTTTTCACTGATTATTGTGATTAAGTAATGATTTATTAATAAGTATCATCAATTAGTAACCTCGTATTATAGTTTTAATTTATTTTAAACATTAACAAATATTGCAACAAAAATTATACAAGGCATACCAATGATTGACAATTTTAAAAGGATGTAGTAGCATTGTTAAAACTTACTTGGAACTCTAGTAATTCTCACATACCTCATTGTATTCGTATTACCAATAGAAACATGAATCAGGTTTCAGTTGATCACATTTCCCTTTCGTTAAAAAGATATACGATTGAAGTGTTCGAATTTGTGATTATCCACTGGAAAGGTACATCTGTATACAAAGTCAGTGAAATGAGTTAGCGAATATCACTGTCCATTTTTGCTCATTCCTTGGCCATATAATATCCACTTAAAATGAAATGTTCACTCATTACCTTGTGGACATATCAGTCATATCACAATACACATTTTATCAACCATTTAGCACTTTTTGCACATGTAAACAAATTTACTAGATCCCTATAGTATACTAACTTGATTATGATTACAGTTTGCTCTACGTCGAATTAGATTTTCTTTACCATGTTAACCATGACAATCTAAATATTCTGAACATGACATTGTAAAATAAACAACATTAAATATACTATTGTTCCCATTGTCCATGCACATGATGATGACCGAATACTCTACATCGTCCATTCGCTTCATATATGATTTAAGATTTTAAGTACCAATTCAATAAGTATTGTTGCCAACATTCCATTAAGCAACTATTTATTATGTATACTATAATTATAACTCAGTCATCCGATTTCTATTGCTCACATCTTTTTCAAGACACCTGTGTTCAAACTCATTTGTCAACGTATAGGAAGAAATTATATCCCTATAACTTCGTTTCCCACAAGAAGTGAAATAGTTTTTAAATGGTACATTTGAACCCGTTTTATTTTGGCCAGACAACCTTGGCGTACCTGCGTTCATTATTTCACCGATGGAGACCAGCAGCGATATTCACTGCGTGCCCGACGAGCCTACAACCGATAGGCTGTCACCTGAGCGTCACGTGACTTGAATCGATGCCATGTCAAGTCACCTGATGGTCTGTTAACTGCCAAACCCTTCTCCGGAGACAAAGAGAGGGAAGTGGTCTCTTAAAACAGGTACAGTGTAGCCAAGAATTATTTGGACACCTTGAAAAATCACTTTAATTTAAATGATGCTAGAACAAATTTGGAAGAAAATGTTTGGTAAAAAGCTGCCTAAAATTCATTATATGTGTTTATTAGATGCTGCTTTGTTGAAATCAAGATACAATATAAGACCATTTTTGAAAAATTATCAAAATAGTTAGTTTCCTATTTTTCAGGGTGTCCAAATAATTGTTGGCTACACTGTATATGCCGCCTACGGGATACAGAATCAGCAGCCACTACATGTTGTTGATGGGTGTACAAGTTGCCCTATTTAGAGGGCACTTAGACAGATTTGACTTTATTTATCTCAGTTATAATTGCTATTGTGTGGATGAGTTTTGTACACATTGTATTTTCTTAGTACAATTATCAAACTCCCTCAAACAAACCATGCAGAGAATGTAAAGGCTATCCAAAATGTGGTTTGCTTGAAGAAAAACATGTATCAATTGTAAATTATGATTGAATAAAACATGTGTTACGGTGGTTGCTAAGATGAACCGTTGATGTTGTTGTTCATTTTTAATTTGATGTCAACCAGTCTGGAAAGACTATTGTTGCGACGAAAAAAAAACATATCATAGATTCACACTTTGTTGGTTGTTTGTTTTTCAACAAAAAACCTATGAAAACGTTGCAGAAACGTTGATTTTGTTTTATGTTTTTTGTTCCCACACCTTTAACGAGTAAATTACTTATCCGAACAACTTGTACAAAGTTATGCCAATTTAATTACCTAACTTGTGATTTAGCTATGTTTTATATTTAGATGATTAAGATAAGATTTTCGTTGGTCTTCATTAATTTTACAAAATAGTTGTATAACTGAAATTGAGAAAAAGTAATGGCATAATGATGCATTTTGTGAATTTTAAAGCATGTTCAATGTAAATTTGGTTTTATGTAAAGTAAACAAACATTAAAACAAGATTTTAAAGTAAAATAAATGTGATCATCTTGTGTTTACCTTACATACATGTATCATTTTACATTTATTTGTGATACTCTTGCCAAAATAATCCATACTGCGATGGGCAGGAAGGACAGACATGCATTCAAATGAGTGACCACATGAATGGTTTGTTAATTAGGGATTAGTTTATAGAGTGGTGAAGTGTGATGTCATAAATGCTGTCAAATATTTTTGTTTTGAATTTTCAAATTTGGACTTCATTTTCAGAAAGAGCATACCAAATAATGTCCAAATACCGAAAATTAAAGGAATAGGTTACGTCCGAATGATTTTTTTTGTCAATGGGCAATCAGTGTTATAGTGCACTGGTTCCTAAATTTAGGAACCAGTGCACTATAACACTGATTGCCTATTGAAGTAAAATTAATTCGGATGGGCATATCTCAGCCAATACGTAACCTAGTCCTTTGATTTTCAGTATTTGGACATTATTTGTAATGCTCTTTCTGAAAATGAAGTCCAAATTTGAAAATTCTAAAGATGTGTTTTTATGGTTACAGTCCGTTATTCCGAAGGTTCGTTATTCCGAAGGTTCAGTTATTCCGAAGGTTCGTTATTCCGAAGGTTCGTTATTCCGAAGGTTCGTTGATCCGAAAATAAAATCGGGTTCGTTATTTCGAAGGTTCGTTATTCCGAAGGTTCGTTATTCCGAAGGTTCGTTGATCCGAAAATAAAATCGGGTTCGTTATTCCGAAGGTTCGTTAGTCCTAAAATGAAATAGGGTTCGTTAATCCGAAAATTAAATAAATACGACGTAGAAAAAAATTGAGTTGATTTGATTTTGAGCAGTGTGGACTTGGGGAAAGGGGATCAATCTTACTCTAATTGCCGTGGCTGCATGCGGGGTGGGGGAGAAGGGGAGGGGGGCAAAGAGTGGCTTTACAATTCTAGTCAAATTGTATTTCATTTTCTTTGTAAAACAGTGCAATAAGAATGAGATATATATATTTATATATTTATATCTTTCTCATGTAAAAAAACATGAAATAAAACCAAAATCAATTTGATATAATTATAATTATGTCATAAAGTTAGATTTTGCTGCTTGATATCAGTCCAAAATCACATTTTATTTGTCTGAATTGTATGTATTTCATCCTAAATAGCAACTAAGGGCAGGGGGGGGGGGGGGTTGCTATTTTGAATCCCCGCAAGTGATGTTTTCCACATCACATTTTCACTTGGCAGCCCAAGGGGGGGGGGGGGGGGGGGTTGTTCCCTTTTTAATGTTCATGATTCCTTCATGCATGCATGTTTATGCTTTATTAATGATTTAAATTGATTTGGGAGGGGGGCCCATGACACCCCCCCCCCCCCCCCCCACCACTACGCCAGTGCGCGCACACACACACACACACACACACACGCACACGCACGCACACGCACACGCACACACACACACACACACGCACGCACGCACGCACGCACACACACACACACACACACACACACACACACACACACACACACACACACACACACACACACACACACACACACACACACACAGACAGACAGACAGACAGACAGACAGACAGACAGACAGACAGACAGACAGACAGACAGACAGACAGACAGACAGACAGACAGACAGACAGACAGACAGACACACACACACACACACACACACGCATACATACCCTATTTCATTTTCGGATTAACGAACCCTAATTCATTTTCGGACTAACGAACCTTCGGAATAACGAACCCGATTTCATTTTAGGAATAGCGAACCTTCGGAATAACGAACCCGATATCATTTTAGGAATAGCGAACCTTCGGAATAACGAACCTTTGGAATAATGCAACAAATGTTCGGATTAACGAACCCTATTTCATTTTCGGATTAACGAACACTCAGGTATAGGAAATTTGCGTGTTCGGAATAACGAACCTTCGGAATAACGAACCTTCGGAATAACGAACCGCACCCGTTTTTATGACGTCATGGCTTCTGTACACACCCGCGACCTCTTTGAATTGCCGTGACCATTAGGGGTCCCTAGGGTTATTCAAACGGATGTGCCCAACATATTTTAAAAGCTATACAAACACACACAAGAGAGAGATGAGCACAATAAAGTCTATACGATGCTCACTAACTCCAATGATTATGTTCTTTTGTCATATGAACTGCAATGCATTTAACTTCAGATAAATGATATGCCATCTTTGTGTTTGGGGTCCCGTTACGATATACATGTACGTGTAATGCATACTATTTACGTACGATTAGGGATGACATACAATCGAACATTTCATAGGAAATAAGCGTCATAATGTGTTAAAGGTTTGTATAACTTTACTTATCAGATTTGTTATGAATGTCCTTGAAATTTAGTGGTTCAAAAGATATGGAAAGTATGGAAACGAAACGCCAATAGTTGTTTTCAAAATGGTTTTACGATTATTTATATAAGTATGTCCACCGTTATGTGCGGTAAGATTGTAATTATTTATTAAAGTAAAATTACGTGAAAATTGTCCAACATTACTGACGGTATATACGTCAGGCAAGATGCTGATAAGTTTGTATGTAGTCACACGTTTTTCATGCGTTTGAAACTATCATTATTGTAATAGTATTACAATAAGGTAAACGTTTAAATATCCAACTGTTTAATCTATTTTTCTGTAGTATTTATTAAGTTCGCAACGTATTCTTTAGAAAAGGGGAGTATGAAGAGAATAATGTCTTAGTTTAATTACAGTAAAAAGCTACCTTCAATGTTATTATATTTGTTAAATAAACGAATCACCCACCAAGCGTTTGGTTCACAAGAAAACTTGTTTATATATCTCTCCAAACCTGGACTCGTGTTCATACAACCATTCTGGCTTAGTTTGCTACTGTTATTTTAACAAGCGATTATTTTAGTTGTCAACTAGTAATAACCTCTAGTAGGTAACAAATTACCATACTTGGTGACTAACATACTGAGTATTGCTGATTTAACACCACAATGTAAAATAGACTTAGGATGAAACTAAGTGCAGTTTTTTCATATGGGCCCCGATCATTGTTCGTGCATATATACAAATGCGTTATCGTTGTATGGATTAAACATTTACTTTGATGACTTTCTTTGTGAAAACATTAATAGTTCTCGACAATATTTCAATGTGTTTGTTGTATGTGTGCCGTTGCGTGTGTTTGTGTATGCGTATGTAACGCGCGCGAAGCGCGCGGCAAAAAAGAGATTTACAGTCCTTTTCAAACTAAAAAACGCATGATGGCGTTGATGATGGCATGATGGCAGCCCAAGGGGGGGGGGGGGGGGGTTAAACCCCCTAAACCCCCCTCCCCCCGTAGATCCGCCACTGATATCCAGTGGACATATCATATAAAGCAACATCATACATTGTATCGAGCATTCCTCACTTTTTGCACATGAATATTCATAACTAGGATTGAACGCCCAGCCTAGGACCATAATATTCTACCTCTAATAGACCGCTTCTGTAATGTATGCAAATAATATGCATATGAAGACTCCCCGTTGGCAGGCTTAACAATAGTAACTAGGTCCGGCAAGCTAAGTTTGCAGGAGCTTGCCGGACATAGTTACTATTGTTAAGCTTGCCAACGGGGAGTCTGACGCTATACGCATATTATTTGCATACATTACAGAAGCGGTCTATTTACGAAGAGTTGGGTAATATTTCTGCGAAACGCCACAGTCTCGCAATCGTTTTACTATAAATAGATGTGAATGACCATTGAGAGCAGACTCAAGCCAGTATACCACACGCCATGATTGATCTCGAGCCAGATACGGGCATTAAAAAACATTTTAAAAAGTATTTTACTCAAAACAATCTACAAGCAAAAAAGCTAACAATAAACACTATTATCTTATCGTTTACTCGACGGTGATCATTATCTTCTTTGATAATTTGAATAATAGCCATCGCGAGAATTTAGTGGGGGACTTTTAAATTTCGTGTACACGTATGCTATGTGCAGTGTGTGTGACGTCATGACTTATTCAGCGCACATTGAAGGCGTATTGATGGCTCGAAATCCTGAATGGGTCGAGTCGGGAGGACACCCACATTGGGGCCAAGGGGGCGGAGCCCCCTGAAGCTTTTAGATTTGGATATTTAGAACTGCTATAATGTATGATAAAATGTATTAAATAGTGCATCTATTCGTAGCGTATTTTTAAAGGGCATAGCGAGGAAAAAGATATGTATATAGTATGTGGTCAAAGGACATCATAACAGTGGCATAGGGGGCACATCAGCCCCGAAAGTTTGTTGATATTATATTACTTACGAAATATTTTTTTCTTCTTTATTATGGATACAAAATATCAATTTGAATCAATCTAGTTTATACGGTTTTTGCACACAAAAAATGAACTTATGTGGGATACAGGGACTCCTTATATTGTCCTTGCCGGGGTCCAGGGACGGAACCCTCGGAAGCTTTCGGAATTAGCATTTTAGCATTCTCAAGATGGGGTTTAAAAGGAATAAAATAGTGAATATTCTATGGGTGTATATAGCGCGTATGGCAATGCAGTAGCGAGGAGCCCTGCTCCTGTACTAGAGCATCGATATAAAAATATGTATATCGATGTACTAGAGCCATATGAAACGCCCTCTTGCGTTTTAACAACTCTTGTTGAATGATAACAGGGTTTTTACTTAGTCGTTTGTTATTTTGCATACCTTTCGAACATGATGGAGTTATAACTATTAGTTTGTAATGCTATGGTGCAGGTTTTGGTTACTGATCAGTTTGACCAAAACTTTGATAGGGCCCATGAGACAAAACCACCCGGGATTAAGGATTTGGGCAATTTCTTACTCTTTGTTTTCAACCAAATGACT
>JBAMJV010002551.1:0-26200 GCA_037951105.1 Echinarachnius parma
GACACATCGTAGAGAGAGAGCCTTCACTGGTCAGATGTTTATGTAAAATGATGTATCTGACAAGAATGTTCTTGTAAGGAACATGAGGTCTCAAAGTAGTGGAAGACCTTTCAAATTAAAGTTATTTTCATATTCAGGGAGAGTTTTATTGTATGATTTGCTGCCATATGGCTAAATTATACATAATTTTTCTATAATTAAAAAGGAACTTTGTAGATTCTTTCTAAAAGGCCATCAATGTCAGTTTTACATGCTGCTGAGTGACATGGTCAATTCTAGTCACAATACTCATAGAATCAGATCTATTAATCTCTATCTTTAAAGAGATCTAGTAACTCTGTGAACATGTGCAAAAAGTGATGCATGGTTGATACAAATGTGTTGAGGAGCGAAAATGCAGTTATATTTGTTAACACATTGCACTACTTTGTACATAGTTATAACTGTCCAGTGGTTAATGAAAAATCTGAACTCTTTGATCGTGAATATATTTTTAGCTCATCCGGCCCGGCCCGAAGGGCCCGATGAGCTTATGCCATGGTGTCCGTCGTCCGTCCGTCCGTCCGTCCTTCCGTCCACAGTTTTCAAAATGCTTCTTCTTCGTTATTTTTCAACCGATTTTAATTCTGATTGTTTCATAAGATAGGGCTAGGAGGGGGATTTAAAACTTCTACACAGAATCGTGAAATTCATTATCTATTTTTTTATTTTTATGTCCCTTCCAGGGCATCAAATTTTTATTTTTTGACCAGTTGAAAAGTGTACCACATGAAATTTGCGATATTTGATGTTGCGAGATGCCGGATGAGCGCTACGTCATTGACGTTCTGGTTATCAAAAGTGAAATTAGAAAAGGTAGATCCTGGTTCATGCACCATGAAATGTGCTCGTTTAATGGGGTCATTATGAGGTTTGATATATAATGTAATTCCAATCAGTATGTTTCAGGTGAACTTATGATTCTGGTAACTTCATATTCAAAGATGTAACACAATTGATCCTCCATTTGTTGCATGTCAAGTAAATTGTTAGCAAATTATACCCTCTTTTAACACGGAATCGGTACAATTTTGCATACAAAAATAAACCATAATATTTGCCTTTTCGACTACCGAGTAATGTACACATTTACCAAAACACCCCTTTTTGAAGACTTCAAGTACACCGTACAAAATATATCATTGCCCTTCACAAAAATCTTCCCCCATTTTTCACATTTCGCGATCATTGTCATACATTTTGGACCCTTTTTTCTCATCTTTGCAAGCATATTTAAGAAATGTAATCATACCAGTGAAATTGTTAACGATCATGCGCACACATGGTACTTATGAAGTGAAACCAACAGGTGTACCGTATGATAGACTAGATATAGATTGAATAGACATGCAGCATGAGTGATACACCTTTTTAGCAAGTAGACATTTATTGTCTAGAGAGTTAAACATGTAACTTTTTTTGTTTGGGGGGGGGGGGGGGGCGGTACATATAACTTTCTAAAAAATGAATATGTCAAATTTTGTTACAAAATACCTGTTTATCACAAACAAAAACAAATAAAGCAAAGATATTAATGTGTATTATCTTTTCATCGGAGTGGTCCTTTCTTTTGAAAATTTATGTACTGTACAATGTGTATTGATTAGGCGTGTTATGGTGTAATTATGTGTTGGTGTGCGTGTGTATGTTTTGTGTATGTGTGTACTACTACTAGCGAGCGTGTGTAACAGTGGCGTAGCTACGGGGGGGGGGGGGGCACGGGGGGCTGTGCCCCAATCATTTTGAAAAAAACAATAGAAAACATAAGGGGCCATTTTCTGAAAAAGCAAAGAAATACATAAGGTGTGCCCCCCCCTCCAATCAGTCCGACCACGCTACGCCACTGGTGTGTGTGTGTGCGTGCATGTGGGTAGATGGGTGCGTGCATGCGTGCGTGTTGGTGTATGTGTGTGTGAGTCCTTTTCCTCTAGGGATTAAAGGCACAAAGGGGGCATTTATTGCTTCGCCATGAAGGGCTAAATGGGCAATTCCACTGAAATTGTTCACTTGGGTAAAAGAAAAAAAGTTGAGAGAAAGGCTTAGCAATTCTTAAAATCTTGAAGGATTATAGTCCAAACCATCATATTTCACTTGAAACACAAATAATCAACTCGCTTTTGTTTGTTTTTTTATGCTGATGAACATGAGACACTAACATTTGAAATTAGAAAAAAATATTGCAATTTTTACCTAGTTTTATTTAATATTTCATGTGGACAATTATGATTAGTTTTGTGCACCTATTTTGTGTTTTTCATTGACCACATGCAATATCTGAGCTAAACAAACAGAAATTATAATAACTTTTTGATCCATATCTTTGCTACAGAAAGAGAAAGATTACTGATTTCTTTACTATTTTGAGCGTAATGTCCGTAACGTTTTCAATCAAAAGTTTGTATAACAAACACAAATTTCATTCTAATAAACTGTAAATTCATTTTCTATGTTAGAACTAGAAGTTCAGAATTAATTTTGGTTAATTTGAACAAAGTTTATACAGTATACATGTACGAAGTCCCTTTGTAATAAAACAGAGAGATAAGCTTCAATAAATATCTATATTTGTGAAAAAGGAGCAAGTACCATTCACTGGAAATTAAAAAACCTGAGTAAATTAACTGTTATCATTGTTTTATGGCAGTTAATAAACAAAGAAGTGCTGGTACAAGTAAACCATTTACAGTTTTAATGTTCTTTGTTGTAAGCCTAGATATGATTTTTTTTTTTTCATTCAGTGTAAATAAAGACTCAACAGAATTGCACTACAGATATTGTACACACTTATTTTACGATGGTATAAATATTTATGTAGACGTTGTAAACAATAAGTAAACATTATAAATACAGAAGGTCATTGATGTCTGAAAGTTTATTTGCAGATTTCATGCCATTGTTTCATACGCCATACATGTATAGTGCTCCTCCCAAACTTGTTATCTAGTGACCCAGTAGAGCAAGTCAAATACCTTTCTCTCACTTTTTGATGAACTGAAACACAAATTAGTGCCCCCCAAAAGAATTATTTTTTGTGCTGGCCCCAAAATGACATTTTCTTTTGTTTTAAAACTGTCTATGATCATTCATAATCACACTTCCCTTATTAGATAAAACTGCCAGTGGAGGTACTGTGACAAGAGCTGATAAGCGCTCGACTTCCGATCTCGGGACCTAGAATTGTATGTCCTTCAGCAAGGCATTTGATCCACATTGCTGCTCTCTACCGAGGAGTATAAATGGGTACTTGTTCGGGTGTAAAATTAGCCTGTAGCGCCCTATATAGTAGGGCAGCTTGGGATAGTATGCTCCCCTGGGAGTTGAGCAAGATAATTGTGCAGGTTTGAACTGCACCTGATGACCAATGGTAATAATGCGCCTCTGAATAGGGCACCTAGATACAGTACATGGCACTTTATAAATGCTATATTATTATTATTATTATTATGATAAATTAGCAGTGTTATGTAAGAATAGATATTGTGCTTATTGTTTTGTGTTTTGTTTTCTTTATCAATACAGGCTCGATATACCTCCCACTAGCCCGGTATGGGTAGGCGCATGGTGGATGGGATTCATAGAGACAGGAATACTAGCGCACGTTGTCGCTTTCCCGCTCTTGGGATTCCCCCGGTCATTACCAGGTAAAAACACACACACACACACACAAGACAAAATTAATTTCAATGTTATGCTTGAAATTTAATTTAATTTTGATTGACACTTTTAATGTAACATTGCTGGATGGGCTTCATAGTGACGGGAATACTAGCACTCGTTGTCGCTTTCCCGCTTTTGGGATTCCCCCGGTCAGTACCAGGTGAGAAGAAAACTATAAACTTATCAAAAACTGTAATTAATATTTGAATCTGTTATTTAAAATACTATTTGAATCATATTAGTATGAATATTGCAATTTACTAGTACCCTGATGTAACTATTGGATTGTGCATTGATTATAATTTAAAATTTGATGTGAAATGGAAATCTCAGGTTACTATTAAAAAGAACAATTTGTTGTTTAGGGAATTTTTATAGATCTTTTATAGATTTTGATATCTTAATAGACTTAGTTATTAATTGAAAATAATGAAATAACTCAAATAAAAAAAATATAAAGTAAGTTTTCTTTTCTTTTGCAAATATGATCAAATCATACTTGAGTTCTGTGACGTAAATGATCCAAGATGATTGACCAGGTTTGTTTTTCCTCTAAATCAAATAAAGATTTGATGGACATTACATTATTATTACCAGTAAATTTGGAATTTTTTCAATAACAGGGTCGAAAAAGATTCGCGAGGAGCGGCGTAACGAGGCTCAAAATGGACACGACTTTGAGGTGAGGGCAGGCTTTAGTGAGAGTCTGGCTGACTTTCCCCGCGCCACCTGGACGCTTATACGAAACCCTGCCTTCATGTGCGTCACCATGGTGTCCGTCACGGAGACGTTCTCGCTAGCGTCGCTCGCAGTCTTCGGTCAAAAAATACCTAGAGTCTCAGTTCAACATGACGTCGGGGTCAGCCGCTATCACTGCGGGTAAGGATGATGGAACTTGCAGATTGTGTTTGCTCACATTTTTTGAACAACCACCTTTACTATTTTGGACTTGACGTTTCAAACATCTATAAAACATGAAGTTAGTAAGTTGATTGTATAATCAAATGATATGTAACTTACTGTTGAGCTGAAGGTCGAGCTCTGAACTATCAGCAACAACCAACAAAAAATAGGCAGCCCACCAAATTATCCTCCACCTCTTCTCCCCCTTCTTCTCTCTTTCTCCTCCTTACCCTCCTCCCCTTCCTCATTCTCCTTCTTATCCCTTCCTCATCGTCCTCTTCCTTCTCCCCTCCTCCTTCTCCCCTCCTCCTTCTCCCCTCCTCCTTCTCCCCTCCTCCTTCTACCCTCCGCCTCCTCCTCCCCTCCTCCTCCTCCCCTCCTCCTTCTCCCCTCCTCCTTCTCCCCTCCTCCTTATCCCCTCCTCCTTCTCCCCTCCTCCTCATTCTCCTCTCATCCTCCTTATTCTCCTCTTTGTACCCTGCTCCTTCTTTGTTTCCTCCCCTCCTCATCCTTCTCCCCCTCCTCCTCATTCTCCTCCTTATCCCCTCATCATCCACCTGCCGCTCCTCTTCCTCAATCACTCCTTATCCACACCTCCTCCTTATCCCATCCTCCTTCTCCTCCTTTTCCCCTTCCTCATTCTTCTCCTTCTCCCCTTCCTCCTCCTCCTCCTCCTCTTTTCATACTTTTTAAATTCTATTCTCCTCCTATTCCATATATTCCCCATCACGATTAAACCGTTTGCATTATGCGCTACACAACTATTATTAGTAGGCATATTATATCATCATCGCTTAGGGACGATTATCAATCGTTTCAGCGCTATATAAATCAAGAATATTATTGATTATTACTATATATATTTATTCTTTCTTTTGTTTCTTTTTGTATAATAATTTCTTGACCCTAGGTCTACTCATCACTCGTGTCCAGCGTGCTAGGGGCTCTAGTTGGGGGCTACGCAGTCAAGCGGTTTGACCTCGAGTTCCGGGGGATGATGAAGTTTGTCCTTGCCAGCCTCTGTGCCTCCTTCCTCCTCACATTCACCTTCATGATCAGCTGCCCCAACGCACAATGCGCCGGCGTCACGGTCAATTATTAAGATGGGTTAGTATGAACAGTGCTCAACACTTGTACTGGCCCACTGGCCAGTGAAATTGCAGTTCGAGCCAGCAAAAATGTATAAAAAGTCATATTTTGGTGGCTCAAACGAGCAAGCAGATTTTCAATTCGACATTGACAAAATTAGAAAAATCTTGTTTTCTTCCATGTTATGCTTTATCTATAATCACAGGTTTGATCAGGAAAGAGTGATATTACGAATAGCAAAAATTTAGTTTAACATTTTGGGGCCAGTAAATTTTTCTTTCGGGCCACCAGAAAAAAAGTAGAAATTATTTCACTTGCCCGACCGAGCCACTAACAAAAAAAGTGTGGAGCCCTGTATGAATATGATTTACTGGTTTGAGTGTGTCATGCTCCCCAGGGAGTGTAAAACATGCTCTTTGTGTGCTGGATTAATTGCAGACTGCATCTGGATAATAGTATTGTAAAGTGCTTAGAGATGATTATCAATCGTGATAGGCACTATAAATCAAGAATAAATATTAGGCAATCCTCGAAATTAGCAAAGGCCCAATGGCCCGGGTCCAATAACAATTACATGCAGCTTTGGGCCACCTAATTTCATTAATGATCAATTTCACTAAATCAAATGGGCAACCGAATATAATATAATTTGGTGATTTGTTTTATTACCAGATTGATTTTGAATGTAAAAAAAGAAGCAGCCTAATGGCATGTATCATTTATTCATTTATCAAATAATAGTTGTTTCGACTAGCCAAACTAACGAATCAATCAATGCTTTACTGAACATTATATTTTCTAAACAAACAGATCGATACCCTACAGTGGTGATGAAGCTAACTTGATGTCGGGTTGTAATGCTGATTGTCACTGCGGGGACGATTTCCAACTGGTGTGAGGCAAAGACGGCCTCATGAACGCTTGTCCTCTCATAAATAGATCAGTTCATACATTTGTTTAGTTTTTAGTTGATTCAACTAAATTAATCAATCAGCTCTTTCCTTTTAAAATTTGTTTTCTTTATTTTCTGAACAAACAAACAGATTGATACCCTACAGTGGTGATGAAGCTAACCTCACGTCGGGTTGTAACGCTGACTGACACTGCGGGAACGACTTCCAACCTGTGTGCGGGGAAGACGGGGTCATGTATTACTCTGCCTGCCATGCAGGCTGCCTAGCCGACTGGGGCGGAACGACGATAGGGATGGACACCATCGGAGGCGATCAAAGTGGAAGTGAACTACATAGCGAAGCCGAGGAGTCGGTAGGTTGATCATCAAAATATTCCAAGTACAAGTTGTTGAAGATGATTTGAAATTGTTTTTTCATGCTGGTTGTCTGTGTGACTAAGGTGGCCGAACAACATTAGGGGGAAAATGATGAAGTTGATGTCAAATTGTCAATGATAAGAGTAGGTAGCATCAAATGCAATGGTGAATAGTAGTGGAGGTGAATGCCGTTGCAAAGTAGAAGAGTCGGTAAGTTGATAATTAAAATATAGTACAAATTAATGAAGATGATCAAAATGATCTGGGTGACTCAGGCAGTACGACAATAGGGATGGATGCCATCGGAGGCAATGGTAACGATCAAAGTGGGAGTGAACGGCATAGCGAAGTAGAAGAGTCGGTAATTTGACCTTGAAAATATTCCAAGTACAAATTGTTGAAGTTGGTTTGAAATTGTTTTTCATGCTGGTTGTCTGTGTGACTAAGGTGGCCGAACAACATTAGGGGGAAAATGATGAAGTTGATGTCAAATTGTCAATGATAAGAGTAGATAGCATCAAATGCAATGGTGAATAGTAGTGGAGGTGAATGCCGTTGCAAAGTAGAAGAGTCGGTAAGTTGATAATTAAAATATAGTACAAATTAATGAAGATGATGGAAATGATCTGGGTGACTCAGGCGGTACGACAATAGGGATGTACGCCATCGGAGGCAATGGTAACGATCAAAGTGGGAGTGAACGGCATAGCGAAGCAGAAGAGTCGGTAATTTGAACTTGAAAATATTCCAAGTACAAATTGTTGAAGTTGGTTTGAAATTGTTTTTCATGCTGGTTGTCTGTGTGACTAAGGTGGCTGCACAACAATAGGGGGAAAATGATTGAAGTCGATGTCGATGATAAGAATAGATAGCATCATTGGCAATGGCAACTATGAAAGTGAAGACCAATGCCATAGCAAACTAAGGCAAAAGGTTGGTTAGTTTATTGCAAAAGATATTTACTCGATGAAGATTTTAAAATCTAGCATGGAACCGGATGAAATATACCAAATGTAAATTGTTAAAGATTATATAAAATGGTCTTTTACGCTGGCTGACTAGCAAACTTTGGATGACATCAAAGATAATGGTGACAATGAAAAGTTAAATGCCAGAGTGAAGGCGAGGAATTTATAAGTTGATTAGTTGTAATAGTGCAATCTGTTAATGACATAACAAATGCATATAAATGTTTAAAGATGATTTTAATATAATCTGACTCTTACTGGTGCATTGTAAATTAAAATTTTAGGATAACAATGGTGCTATTTCACAGTAAAGAAAAGTTTAACATTTTTCTCTTGTTTAATTTCAAAATGCAGCGATACCATGAATGCCAGTGCATCCTCAATGTGAGCAACTCAACACAAGGGGGCGCTATTTCAGGGAGGTGTATGACGGATTGTCCGCTGAGGGCGCCATTCTTCGGGCTTCTCTTCTTGATGATCACCTTCACGTTCCTTGCCACGGTCCCGATGATTACAGCTACGCTCAGGTACCCACTTAACAAATACCCCCAAAATACACTGAGCTCAAAAAGAAACTTATATTTTTTCACATGATCATATCTTAAAATCCTGTCCATCAAAATTAACCAAAATGATACACAGGATTACTTAAATACTCTGCTCTAAGCACATGTCAGTAACTAAGCAATTGCCCACTTGACACAACCGCAAAAAACATTTAAATGGAACAACTTCCGGGACCACATGTCACAGTAAAAGGGACAATCCGCCTGTTAATACACACGCTCAGCGCAGCTCTACAGGAAGAGAGGAACAATCTCCCCAAGCCTGTATCAGAGCCTGGTGGACAGCATGCGTAGCAGATGCACTGAATGATTCTAAACACATGGTGGACACACCCACTGTTGATTTTTGTGTTTGGGTAACTGAGATAACCTTCATTTAAATTTGTCTCGACTTCCTCACCTGTCTTAAACTCGGTTGCCGAAATGTCCAGGCTGTGACATGTGATACAGGTAATGGTTCCATGCCAGTGCTTTTTTCAGTTATGTCAGTTAACCCGATCACTACGGGGACCGAGAATTCTCGGTCCCCGTTGCGCCTACTCATATACGGGAACCGAGATTTCTCGGTTCCGAGCAAGGGCTATATTAATTGCATAAACATACATGTATGCATCTTGTAAGTACAATATAATTTAGCTGAATACAAAGATTGAACCCTTGGCTACATGTATCAAGTTTCCCCGACTCTAGTTGCGTTTGTTTTATTACAATTTTATCATGGTAATACACAAGTCTAATTTCAGGATATTCGTATACAAGCCCATACAAGCCAGAATCATAGTTTTCGCATAGAATTTCACTTCGCTGACCCTATACTATGCATATCGATCGCCTCTATTGTGTGAACTACTTGACCAGCGAACTCACGCTAGGTTGAATAGAAGCGAATACAATGCCATGGTCAACCAGATATTGATCGGTTCTTTTGTGCGCGCCCAGTGGGGTAACTCGACCGGTCCGTAAAATAATCTTGTATATAGCTATTGAAGCAGTATATCTATTGCCGTGGTAAAAGGGTTAAGTAACCTCATGGATATTGACATGTCAATGGGGTAGGGTGTTTAATTAATCCCGTGTGTCATTTTGGTTAATTTTGGTGGCCAGATTTTCAAGATATGACCATGTGAAAAATATAAGTTTCTTTTTTAGCTCAGTGTACATTTGATGTGCAAAACATTTATTAACAAAATCAAAATGAAATATTTAAAAAATCCTTTTCATGCATTCAGATGTGTAAACAATGTGACTTTGTTTTTGTGATTTCAACAACAAAGATGATATGTCAAATATTTCTTAGAATGTGAGTAGTTCTTACCCGGTGCCAATTACTTCTGGGTTTTGGGGCAGCGAATGTATTTCATTATTGTCATATTAAAATTCATGTATATCAACTTGATTGATTGATTGATTGATTGATTGATTGATTGATTGATTGATTGATTGATTGATTGATTGACTCACTCACTAGCTCACTCACTGATTCATTCATTCATTCATTCATTCATTCAATTATTGACATAGAAACATCTAATAGAAATTTTATATATATTTTTTTATTTTCTCCAGAGTGGTGTCTAGATCTCAACAGACATACACCTTGGGGCTTCAGTCTCTCATGTTCAGATTGATTGGTGAGTTCTACAAAATGTCTGATTAATCTAGAATTTGTTTCTATCAAATTAACCCGTTCCCTTCAAGTTTCTGAATTGACTTGATTGTACACTTGATTGTACACAACCCACCCGGTTCCCGTAGTCAAGGGGTTAAATTCAACTCAAATTCACGCAACTCTCTTTATTAAAAAATAAAACGTACAATACACACAATAGGGTTACAATATACATAATGATATCACATATGTAGTAAACACACCTGTAAATTTTACTCTGTGACCTACTTCCAGCATGGTTTCACGCTTGCAATCGCTGGCAATGAGAATTAAGGGGTTTCAGGGACGAGCACCGTCTAGGGTTTTCTGTAGCTCAGTCGGAAGAGCACCGGTCTAGCAATCCGGAGGTCTCGGGTTCGAATCCCGTTAGAATCCCATTTTCTTTGCCTTCTGTTAATTGCGATCGATAGCAGCGCAAGAAAATTCAATCGTAGATGTTCATGAAAAGTCTCTCATATCGATCAATCGCGACTCTGAGTGGTGAGCTACACCTCTTTTGCAGTTGTACATACATAAATATTGATACATCCCATGACTGAGGTTAGCCAATCAATGACTTGTATTTGACCAAAATCAGCTAACATTACATGATAGGCATTAAAAACATGCAAACCATATGTGACCGGCTATAGCAAAAACCCCGCACTTCATGTTTTGAAGAAATAGGCATTATAAGTTCGCACAATGCGTGTAAAAGACCTATGATTGTAAAATTGAAACAATCATATCTTTGCAAATTATTGACCAATAAACAAAGCATCACATGAAAGCTTGTGATGAGGCCTTTCTAATGGTGTGAAAATCTACATTTTGATTTTCACCGACAAGTGCAGGGTTTTGCTATAACTGGTAACCCATATCAAAAAGCAAAGAAAACATAGAAAACTGTTACGAGAGAGTCAAATTTTGCATTTTAAAAATATAAATTTCTTTAGGAAGCAGTCTCTGCTCCCATAAATTCAGATTGCGCCACACTGAATAAGGCTCGGTCAGATATCAACGGATAGCGGAAACGTATGCCCAACGAATAGACGATTTGCGAAATTAAATTCTCCGGTGATGAAAGTCGTCTCCATTGCTTCATGTACAAAACATAGAACAACATACATTTACATCACCGGACAAGGACCGGACAAGAAACGTATAGAACGGATGGAAAATTTAGCTCTCCGTTTGACATACGTTTGCGCAATCCGTTGATATGTGACCGGGCTATTAACAGTGTCTGCCTTTTGTGGGAGTATGAGCCAAGTCAGAAATGACCTTGAAATATGAGCAAAATCAGAATGCAAAAAAACACATTCTCAATTCTTACTTTAATTCCATTTATTCTATTTCTACATTATTTTACATGTTGATTTTATTTCATTTTGATTGTTTTGTTTTTTGGGCAGGGAGCGTCCCGGGTCCGGTGGTGTTCGGCGTGCTCATCGACAAGTTGTGCCTCCTCTGGGAGTACGAGCCCAACAAGAGCCGCAAGTGCTGGACCTACGACAACGAGACGTTCAGCCAGTACACGCTCACGCTGCTGGTGGTCGTCAAGCTCATGTCCCTCGTCTTCGCTATTCTCTCCGTGGTCGTCTACAAGCCCAGCAAGCCGACGGTGAAGCGGGTCGACTCGCGGGGCGAGGCCGTTGCCAATGCCGACGCCCCCCTCGGCATGAAGACGGAAAGGAGCACGGACGCGCTCATGCCCACGGCCCCCATCACGCCCCCGCCGTACGAGGACGGGCGCGGCACTATGGTATAAGTACCGTTCATACGGAATGGTATTAGTCACATCTGTATGAGAACCTGCATGGTTGTATAGGTATATGCACCATTCATACAGAAACGGGTGCGGTACTATGGTATAAGTAATGCTGTTATCCGATCCGGGAACGATCCGATTTCCCGGCGATAATCGCTTCTGAGCCGGATCCGAGACGGATCCGAGAAATAAATTTTCTCGGTAGAAAATATCGGAAGATTTTGCCGACCCATTTTCTCCAGTAATAATTGAAAAGTGTATGTTTGACAGTCCATTAAGTAGTGTAATTTAAATAAAGAATGGGGGAATCAATATTGTTTACTTTATGAGTGGTTATTTTGGAGAAATTATTGGTTGGTTAATTGGCTTGGTACGAACAGTCACGTCACGTTCACGTTCACATCACGTGAAGGTTTTGTACCTTTTGTGAAACAGGTCACCCAAATCTACGAAGTGTCACGTTCAGGTTCTGTACCTTTTGTGAAACAGGTCACCCAAATCTACGAAGTGTTGGGTTACGTGACCCAACAGTTTGTAGATATACTATATGCAATTCATGAAAGCTCACGTAAATTGGCGCTTGCGTAAAACAAATTAATGTAAATTGTCGTTGAGAAGAGACTAATTCTCGGTAAATTTAATCGTGAACGAACCCGTCCTAGCCTACCTATACTGTAATATACAATTATATAGGCGTACACAGGCCTGGGGGCTGGGGGATGGACACCCCCTACCCCTATCCCCACCCCCTTACATAATTCAAGAAATGTCTTGGTCTCGGCCTCGAAATTTGTGACCGGTCCTGGTCTCGTCCTCGGCTGCGGTCATTTTCTACGGACACCCCCTACCCACACTCCCCCCGCTTACTTCAATTTGTCTGACGAAATATTCCCCCCCCCCCCTACACCCACCCTTGACAAAATCCTGGGTACGCCACTGCCTACAAGTAGCTAGTTCGAATGTCAAATACATTAATTGATTTATTTAATATTGATTGGTTGGTGTGATTGTTTCATTATAATGATTGACTGATTAATTGATTGTTTATTAGATTAAATGACTGACTTATAGATTGACTCGATTCAATAACCATAAATAAACACTATTAATCAAATCATTGTTTTATTACTTTTAAACTCATTGATCACTGCTGCCAGTCACTCACTCACTCACTAACTTTCACAGGCATGCACATACAACGCCGTTAAGGGCCAGTACGCGCAGACGTCGAGCACGGGAACTTCAGGCGTATGCGAACTGAATTGTCCGCTGCGTGTAGCAATTCAGCTGGAAATCAACATTTGCCAAAATCCACGCACGACACGTCTTTAGAAATACTCCAATAACAAGACAAATAATGCAAGTGGTATGGTTGTACATTACCTAAATGACAGAACTGCATATTATCGTCTCAGATTACTCTGAATTATGCACGTACATATTATAAACATAATGATTGAAAAGATTTGATAAGGGGGTATCGGCATTTTCGTCGACATTTTTAAATCTCTTTGTGCGTGTATGTCTAGTCTTAGTAACAAGCGTTTGCAATTTAAAAAATCTTGATTAAACGCTCACGTCACGATTTGGTTAACGCGACACTTCGAGTTTTACCGGCATGGAAAACGACAAATTGTTGGGTCACTTTACCCTACACTTCGTAGATTTGGGTGACCTGTTTCACAAAAGGTACAGAACCGTTCACGTGACGTGAACGTGAACATGACGTGACTGTTCGTACCAAGCCGGTTAATTCGTTTCGCAGTCGAAAATTGAACAGGATGCGCAAAATTGCTAGTCATTTGAACGATATTACCGACGGAAATGCACACAAAGTTAGGCCGACACTCTCGGGGAGACTTCAGATGAATATCTGTATGATCGAGCTGATCAGCCAGTGCATTCTAAAAGTGGCTCAAAATACGTATTTTGGTTATTTGCACCATGTTTAAATGTTTTGATATTCTACTTCCATGATTGCATGGCGTTTAAAAGCTGAACAGAAAAAAACTGAGCCCCAAAGCAATGCAAACAACTACTAAAAAAATCGGTAAATAACAACTACATGTACTATAATACATAACAGATCGCGGATGAATCCGGCGTATGAAACAAAGACCCGTACACGAGCGAGATATGCGTGAAACATGCCAGCAGTGCAGCGGCCCGAAAACTTGCTGCTACCGGTACCGTAACTACTTTAACCTTCCCTCACGAACGTGCTTTGGAAATTTATCGATATATTCAGCGCAGTTTTTCATTGTTTTGGAGGTATTTTTAAAAATCTGTTCAGCTTTCAAATGCCATGTTATCATGTAAGTAGACTACCAAAATTGTGTTGATCACAAAAAGGCTAATTTATAGCCACTTTTTGAAGGCTCTCACAAAGAAGATCGGCATATTTTCATGTGATGTTTCCCCGTGACTGGCCGGCTGAGTTCTGTGAATGTGTGGCGCGATGCTGAACAAACGATCGATTTCTAGGCCAAATTCACTTCGGAAAAAATACTTTTCTTGCGAAACTCTTTTGCAGTTGTACATACATAAATATTGATACATCCCATGACTGAGGTTAGCCAATCAATGACTTGTATTTGACCAAAATCAGCTAACATTACATGATAGGCATTAAAAACATGCAAACCATATGTGACCGGCTATAGCAAAAACCCCGCACTTCATGTTTTGAAGAAATAGGCATTATAAGTTCGCACAATGCGTGTAAAAGACCTATGATTGTAAAATTGAAACAATCATATCTTTGCAAATTATTGACCAATAAACAAAGCATCACATGAAAGCTTGTGATGAGGCCTTTCTAATGGTGTGAAAATCTACATTTTGATTTTCACCGACAAGTGCAGGGTTTTGCTATAACTGGTAACCCATATCAAAAAGCAAAGAAAACATAGAAAACTGTTACGAGAGAGTCAAATTTTGCATTTTAAAAATATAAATTTCTTTAGGAAGCAGTCTCTGCTCCCATAAATTCAGATTGCGCCACACTGAATAAGGCTCGGTCAGATATCAACGGATAGCGGAAACGTATGCCCAACGAATAGACGATTTGCGAAATTAAATTCTCCGGTGATGAAAGTCGTCTCCATTGCTTCATGTACAAAACATAGAACAACATACATTTACATCACCGGACAAGGACCGGACAAGAAACGTATAGAACGGATGGAAAATTTAGCTCTCCGTTTGACATACGTTTGCGCAATCCGTTGATATGTGACCGGGCTATTAACAGTGTCTGCCTTTTGTGGGAGTATGAGCCAAGTCAGAAATGACCTTGAAATATGAGCAAAATCAGAATGCAAAAAAACACATTCTCAATTCTTACTTTAATTCCATTTATTCTATTTCTACATTATTTTACATGTTGATTTTATTTCATTTTGATTGTTTTGTTTTTTGGGCAGGGAGCGTCCCGGGTCCGGTGGTGTTCGGCGTGCTCATCGACAAGTTGTGCCTCCTCTGGGAGTACGAGCCCAACAAGAGCCGCAAGTGCTGGACCTACGACAACGAGACGTTCAGCCAGTACACGCTCACGCTGCTGGTGGTCGTCAAGCTCATGTCCCTCGTCTTCGCTATTCTCTCCGTGGTCGTCTACAAGCCCAGCAAGCCGACGGTGAAGCGGGTCGACTCGCGGGGCGAGGCCGTTGCCAATGCCGACGCCCCCCTCGGCATGAAGACGGAAAGGAGCACGGACGCGCTCATGCCCACGGCCCCCATCACGCCCCCGCCGTACGAGGACGGGCGCGGCACTATGGTATAAGTACCGTTCATACGGAATGGTATTAGTCACATCTGTATGAGAACCTGCATGGTTGTATAGGTATATGCACCATTCATACAGAAACGGGTGCGGTACTATGGTATAAGTAATGCTGTTATCCGATCCGGGAACGATCCGATTTCCCGGCGATAATCGCTTCTGAGCCGGATCCGAGACGGATCCGAGAAATAAATTTTCTCGGTAGAAAATATCGGAAGATTTTGCCGACCCATTTTCTCCAGTAATAATTGAAAAGTGTATGTTTGACAGTCCATTAAGTAGTGTAATTTAAATAAAGAATGGGGGAATCAATATTGTTTACTTTATGAGTGGTTATTTTGGAGAAATTATTGGTTGGTTAATTGGCTTGGTACGAACAGTCACGTCACGTTCACGTTCACATCACGTGAAGGTTTTGTACCTTTTGTGAAACAGGTCACCCAAATCTACGAAGTGTCACGTTCAGGTTCTGTACCTTTTGTGAAACAGGTCACCCAAATCTACGAAGTGTTGGGTTACGTGACCCAACAGTTTGTAGATATACTATATGCAATTCATGAAAGCTCACGTAAATTGGCGCTTGCGTAAAACAAATTAATGTAAATTGTCGTTGAGAAGAGACTAATTCTCGGTAAATTTAATCGTGAACGAACCCGTCCTAGCCTACCTATACTGTAATATACAATTATATAGGCGTACACAGGCCTGGGGGCTGGGGGATGGACACCCCCTACCCCTATCCCCACCCCCTTACATAATTCAAGAAATGTCTTGGTCTCGGCCTCGAAATTTGTGACCGGTCCTGGTCTCGTCCTCGGCTGCGGTCATTTTCTACGGACACCCCCTACCCACACTCCCCCCGCTTACTTCAATTTGTCTGACGAAATATTCCCCCCCCCCCCTACACCCACCCTTGACAAAATCCTGGGTACGCCACTGCCTACAAGTAGCTAGTTCGAATGTCAAATACATTAATTGATTTATTTAATATTGATTGGTTGGTGTGATTGTTTCATTATAATGATTGACTGATTAATTGATTGTTTATTAGATTAAATGACTGACTTATAGATTGACTCGATTCAATAACCATAAATAAACACTATTAATCAAATCATTGTTTTATTACTTTTAAACTCATTGATCACTGCTGCCAGTCACTCACTCACTCACTAACTTTCACAGGCATGCACATACAACGCCGTTAAGGGCCAGTACGCGCAGACGTCGAGCACGGGAACTTCAGGCGTATGCGAACTGAATTGTCCGCTGCGTGTAGCAATTCAGCTGGAAATCAACATTTGCCAAAATCCACGCACGACACGTCTTTAGAAATACTCCAATAACAAGACAAATAATGCAAGTGGTATGGTTGTACATTACCTAAATGACAGAACTGCATATTATCGTCTCAGATTACTCTGAATTATGCACGTACATATTATAAACATAATGATTGAAAAGATTTGATAAGGGGGTATCGGCATTTTCGTCGACATTTTTAAATCTCTTTGTGCGTGTATGTCTAGTCTTAGTAACAAGCGTTTGCAATTTAAAAAATCTTGATTAAACGCTCACGTCACGATTTGGTTAACGCGACACTTCGAGTTTTACCGGCATGGAAAACGACAAATTGTTGGGTCACTTTACCCTACACTTCGTAGATTTGGGTGACCTGTTTCACAAAAGGTACAGAACCGTTCACGTGACGTGAACGTGAACATGACGTGACTGTTCGTACCAAGCCGGTTAATTCGTTTCGCAGTCGAAAATTGAACAGGATGCGCAAAATTGCTAGTCATTTGAACGATATTACCGACGGAAATGCACACAAAGTTAGGCCGACACTCTCGGGGAGACTTCAGATGAATATCTGTATGATCGAGCTGATCAGCCAGTGCATTCTAAAAGTGGCTCAAAATACGTATTTTGGTTATTTGCACCATGTTTAAATGTTTTGATATTCTACTTCCATGATTGCATGGCGTTTAAAAGCTGAACAGAAAAAAACTGAGCCCCAAAGCAATGCAAACAACTACTAAAAAAATCGGTAAATAACAACTACATGTACTATAATACATAACAGATCGCGGATGAATCCGGCGTATGAAACAAAGACCCGTACACGAGCGAGATATGCGTGAAACATGCCAGCAGTGCAGCGGCCCGAAAACTTGCTGCTACCGGTACCGTAACTACTTTAACCTTCCCTCACGAACGTGCTTTGGAAATTTATCGATATATTCAGCGCAGTTTTTCATTGTTTTGGAGGTATTTTTAAAAATCTGTTCAGCTTTCAAATGCCATGTTATCATGTAAGTAGACTACCAAAATTGTGTTGATCACAAAAAGGCTAATTTATAGCCACTTTTTGAAGGCTCTCACAAAGAAGATCGGCATATTTTCATGTGATGTTTCCCCGTGACTGGCCGGCTGAGTTCTGTGAATGTGTGGCGCGATGCTGAACAAACGATCGATTTCTAGGCCAAATTCACTTCGGAAAAAATACTTTTCTTGCGAAACTTAGTTAATTCTGAATAGTCTGTAACTGTTTTTCTGTAAAGATTGATATGTGCATGCCTCAAAGCGTCAACATTGTTAATATTATTGGCATTTAAAACAAGAAAGATAAGTCTACAACGCTGCATTTTTTTCAGAGCAAATTGCAATATTATTTTTTTCCGAGATCCGATCCGATCCGAGAATCTCGTTAGCGATTTTGAATTCTACCGATCCGAGATCGATCCGGGATTTTTTCTTTACCTAACAGCATTAGGTATAAGTACCCCTGGACAGCTGAATAAAAGAATATATAGTTTCAAGGTTCTGGGGTACAGTAACGGTGGTATGAATGTGATGATGGTATGAACGGCCAAATGAAACGCTTCTTACCACTAAACTGTACAAGAAATGGTCTTGAGAGGACGGTATATGATATAAGTATATATATTGCAAAACCAATTTTATTCAATTTTCTAGTGTTCTAATTTGTGCAGAGAGCATGAATGAATGAATGAATGAATGAGTGAATGAATGTTACAAGTGCTGCAGATGACAATATTTGTCCACCTTGGCTTGCCATAATGTAACCAGCAGGGCTTTTGGCTCCATCTAGAGAACTGTTGCTGGCTGAATGAATGAATGAATGAATGAATGAATACATTTGTACAAGTGTAAGGGAACGTGCAATGCTTTTAAACACATAGTTCACAAGACAAAATAAGGGTAACACAGCTTTAGTTGGGTTTATAGCTGAAGTTTGTTTTATTCACATTTACGCATAACAAAAGAAAAGAGGACAGAAGATCAACACCGATTATTATCACCTCCACAATGACAAGTTCTTCCAAATCACATTTACCATGGAACAGTTGCCAACAAACTTCTTCAAGTTCAGAACACAAGTTGCTTCTACCAGGGAAGTGGAAAGACTCCCACTTCCCTGCTTCTACGGTGGCGTACGTAACAAAGAATGAGGTCTTCCCATCAACAAGCTCACCGTCAATGCCAGTGATAGCTTGGGGAAGGGGGAAGCTCTTTTGTTCTGTAAATGCTATGGACAAACATAAAGCTACCTGCATCTCCCTAACAACAAAAGGTGTTGGTCATAAAAAGCTAACTGGGAGATGCATATAATATAACACATGTATGTATAAAGTATATGGGACGAACCTATATTTTCTGCGCCATATATAACATACAGGGGGCCAAAAGGGGAACATTATATTATACAATTATATAACAAATATAATTTATCTCAACCAAAGTAATCTAAAATGTACCTTGATAACATCAAGGTTCATTCCCTTACACAAGTGTCACAGATTTCTATTTCTGTCCACCTTGGCTTGCCATACCAGCGGGGCTTGTGGCTCCATCATTGGGTATATAATTGTGGTGGCACGATGTTGTGAATAATCACCAGAGCACAGCTGAATGAATTGATTGAACAAAGTGTCAGAGATGCGCATTTTTTGTCCTACCTGGCTTGCCATAACGAAAAACTAGAGCCACAATGGCTAGAATGGTCACCGAAAGTGGTATGAATATTAATGGCTTGGGTTGTTTTCTTTGTCTTTTGTGAATTTGAAAAGTATTTGTTGGTGACACGATTTGTCTTAACTAGTTGTGCAATTCTAACACTGCTAGTGCAATGCCCAATATTGCTGACAAGATGATTTAAGTTTTTTGTTCATAATATTATTATAATAGTCTTGCTTTACGCTGAGTATAGTACAATGGAGTGAAAGTACAAATGTAGTAATACAAATACTTAATTAATGATGTTTTTATTGAATAAATTGTACATACATACATAATTGGGTACTTTGTCGAATGTTAAAATAGCCTGTAGCGCCCTATATAGTAGAGCAGCTCGGGCTAGTATGCTCCCCTGGGAGTTGAGATGGTGCACAAAATAATTGTGCGGGTTTGACCTGTACCCGATGACTAAAGGTAATGATGCACCTCTGAATAGGGCACCTAGTTAGACGGGCTCTGTAAATGGTGTGTATTATTAGTATTATTATCATTAATATTATGATTATTATCATTAATTTGAGTATGATCAAAAGAAGAATTTACCCAAAACTGTACATAAATTTGTTTTTCTTCTGTCTTGACACACCACATACCCTCAAATTAAAGTTCAACAAACCTTTTTTTTAAAGTAAGCATGCATACAAAACAAAAATAATACCCTTTTTTGGGGGAGGAGGTTCTTTCTTCTACTTAAAGCAAAAAAATAAAAATAAATAAATAAAAATTGCAGCTTACTAGTCCACCAAGTTATATATTTTGTTTATGATTTACAGCATTTCCGCACCCGTGTAGTTCTGTACCATATGTGAGCAATATGATAGTGAATCTGTGTGTGTGTTTCTTTTGTTTAATTTATTTTTGTACATGTTTAATACACGTATCAGTAAGTAAGGTGGAAGACCAAAAAATTGGTTGAATGATTCGTTTACTGTGTGTATGCCATTATTTAGTTATCTATTATTTCAAGTGAAAACGAACTACTCCGGTGTAATGAGCATTCTAAACTGCGTTCCAAAAGAAACTTATCACTTCTTCAGAGCGACACACATTAAAATCCAAAGCATACAAATTAATCATATTTGGGCATATATTAGCTATGATACCCCTTAGCAAGCTCATCTAAAAAAATTACGTTTGCTTCAGTCTACAAAGAATAAAATAAGGTGAAATCGCAAGAGGTAATTTTTCAAATAACACAGAAACTGCTCGCCTTCCAGGTATAGAGCTCGGTACGGACAATAGTCATTCTAGTGGTTACATAACCCGCTATGAAGTTGAATAGCTATTGAATGTTCTGAATAGACCGCCTTTCGTGGAGGTTCGCAGCGAGCAGTTTCTGTGATTTTTTTAAAGTGACCTGTAGTGATTCCTTCGCATTTTTTTCATTTGTTGTAAAAGCAAACTTTCATTTTTTAAAATATGCTTCATAAGGAGAATGATAGCTTATCTGTGTCTAAATATGAATCAATTTGATGCTATGGATTTTAGTAAGCGTTGCTCTGAAAAAGTGATAAGTTTCTTTTTGAACCCAGTTTAGATATGACGCGGTCCCACCGCCGATGACGGAACGTGATAAAACAAGAGGTTTATCTTTTCATTTTCTTTTTTGGTTTTCATTGTTATTTTTTTTATGAAAGCTACAAGAAATTTTGTTGTAACTTTATAATGAGCTATATTGTTTATATATATGGTAATTAAAAACAATTTATACTAAAAATAATTTCTATGAAAATGAATGTATGTTGCTATTTATGAACAATTTGACTCTACTATGTAGATCAGTGTATCTATGCACATCTCGGTGCTTCTTGTAATCTGCATTGTGGGTTGTACTCTAATTTCAAATAATGCGTCCCAAGGATCTTTGCAATTTGATTGGTGGATAGCCATGCATATGTTATATCTGTACTGACTGCTTGGTTTCAGTACAGTGATGTACATACGGTTGCCAGTAAAATTATGCATGGCCTAGCTGTAGTAATACAAAATTAGGAAAAGTGATGGAAAAATTGTTCGTTAATTTTTCTTGGCACATTTTGTATAAGAATCGATGCATGGGTGTTTTAAGGCGTATCAGTATAATTGTATGCACTTGTGTTACTTTGTAATAATCTTTAACCCATCAAGGAGGGTGTCCCACATATGTGTGGGTTGGTAGTCCTACACTTCAGTAAAAAGTTATTATGAAGTAAACAAGGAGAAAGAGCATAAATGTCTCTATTTTTAGAGCCTTATTTTGTTACTCTACCTGCTTCTAGTTATTTTTTAATGATTCTTATTATTGCGTAGATCGCTATAATTTAGAAAAATCTTTAAATTGGCAACACATTGTGATATTTTTAAAAACGATTTTTGCGTTCAAATAGGCAAGTTTGCGACAAATTCACTTCAAATTTGTCTTAAATTATAATTTCTGAATATTTTCCACCTATTTTCACGTCATTAAAAGGTCGGAAAAAATTAGGAGTTGTCAATTTGTAGAGGAAAATAATGATAAATTTTGGCCTAAAATAGCTCTCGTCCTTGATGGGTTGATATACTCTGCTATGCCTTGTGTGAAGTCCAAAGTATAATGTACCTTGCACACGATTCTTACTGTATCACTCCAGCCTCTGAATCGATTTGTATATTCATGTTTTTATTTATTAATTGTCCTGAAAGTAAGCTGGTCATATGAAGGTTATTAGTTGATTTTTTTTGTGTAATTATTTATTTGTTTGTATGATTGTTTGCATTTAGAAAAATTAGATTTATTTTAGTATTGGATTTACATATTGATAACACCATTTAAATGCTGACTACTGTATTGCACAATTCCAGTTAATTTGAGCTTTAATATCATAGTATTATATGTGTGTTTGCTTTGATATTTTTTTATTTTGTGTCTGTGTTTTCAAGCACTTTAGTTGCCATGCCAATGTTTTTTATAATAATTTATATTGAGAATAGGTAGGGTGTAATAGTAACATTGTTTTCCCCTTCAAATTTTATTTGATATGTTCATGTATTGCAAATCAGCAAGTACAATTTGAAAAGTTATGATTCTACTTGCCCAAACGGGCCAGCGAGGAAAAAAAAAGTTAGTGTGGAGGCTTAGACTTTATGTCTATGTATAAATAAAACCAATTTATTTAAGTCTTACGCACAATCTGTAACACATTTCCTTCTCAATGAACTAAAATATAACTTTATTTAGGGTTCCACTTGCCACATTTTTTGTTTAGACACTTTATAGTGATATTTGATATGTGTGTACGGGTACGGCCTTATTTATTAATTAATGATTATAAATAATTATTGTTGCATATTATTTGGGCACTATATCTGTCTTCTGTAAATTTGTTTGTTTTTTGTCATTTGTTTGTAAACTTTTGTTTGTGTGTGTAGTTATTGAGCACTGATAAATTATACCATATCAAGAAAACTGTCTTAAATCAGAAATAACAATTTTTTACATGAGGTAATCAAAATTGGTTAAATGTGACTTTTACGTACCACCCCAGATAGAGCTATAATCCCTGTGGAACAATTTTCAAAACAGATACTTAATTTAATTTTTGTCTTAAAAAATGTACATTGTATAGTAAATGCTGTTCTCAAGCTTGTCATTTTGAATGTTTACTTCTCAGAACGTTAATTTATTGTGCATGAACACTTACATGATTTGTTAATTTTGTTTAATAGAATGTTTAACTTTGTTAGCCTATGTGCCCATCTTATAAAATCAACATCGTATGAAAAGTTGTGTAATAATAGTACAATGTATTAGTCCATGATATTGGGTCATCTTTAATATCAAATTATGTGTATTGTGTGTGTAAATACTTATGGTCACATGTATGTATTATACATGTCAACAATGATGTGTAGTACAAACTAGAAAAACAACAAAACTGTGGTTGAGAACAAAAAGGGTGTTTAGTCGATTTGTACCTTATGGGTTCATTGAGTGATACCTGTAGGTCAGAGCCTTCTCTATGTGATGCTAAATTTTTGGATACAAATTATTTCAAATTTTAGGAGTAATAATGTTTGTTATCAAAAATAAACTGTGAAGTTATCCATTAACTTAATATTTTTCCCCAAAAAAG
Organism: Echinarachnius parma; assembly: GCA_037951105.1. Lineage (NCBI taxonomy): Eukaryota > Metazoa > Echinodermata > Echinoidea > Clypeasteroida > Echinarachniidae > Echinarachnius > Echinarachnius parma. Next base: position 23,825 of record JBAMJV010002551.1, read on the forward strand.
TAATGTTATCATATACCAGTTTCCTTGTCTGAGAATGTCAGAGAAAAGGAATACAGTTAATGTTAGTGAAAACAGAGAAAACCAATGTCTGATTTTATCCTGATCGCTCGCATGAATTATCCAAATACATGTATGCCTATGGACGATTGAGTGAGTATACAAATCAGATACTCTTGATTGCGGTCGGAAACCGTCCATAGACGCTCTCAAATTCAATCTTAAATTTATCCATGATTATGGAGACATTTGAAAAATCCAAACCCATTTCATTCTTCTGTTACCATATAAAGCCAAACAACAAGGTACAAGCAAGAGATGTGCGAGACCTCCCAAGTGATTTTGGTTGAAATTGTACAAAGTTAATGGATCACTTTAAGTCAATTTTTTTTAAGTTGTTGGTACATTGAGTAATCGGCATACCATCTTCTAGGTTGGAGCCTTCTCTATGTGATGCCACATTTTCAGATAATGATTTTTATAACTAATTCAAACATAGAGAAACTGACAAAAAATAATAGCTTCTGACCACATGAGTAATACAAACTAAGGGGTTTCAGGGACGAACGGCATACTAGGGTTTTCTATAGCTCAGTCGGCAATCCAGAGGTCTCGAGTTCGAATCCCGTTGGAATCCCATCTTCTTTGCTCTTTATCAATCATATAATAATTATTTCTCATTTAGGGAATATTGATCACAATTTGTAAAAGAGCTCGATTTGGTTTGTACAGGTTTCCCAAACTTACAACATGGTTATTTCTGCAGTACAAAGAGTGACTTAAATGCCCTTCTTGTTCGCAACCAATGATATATGAGTGTAATCATAAATTTTGTTTATATACTTATATATTTATATATAGAGAGAGATATAATTATATACTGGTATGTAATACAAATTGGTAGTTAATATGACCAGCTCTTGATTTTCTAGTTGGCGGCGTAATGACGGGTTATCAACACAAGCAACTCACGATATGCCAAAAATAAGAACAGAATATATACGAGCAGTGGAATATATGAATAACTATTATACATATATGCTGCTTTATTTTAATATCTCCATGTACTTGTATAAAGATGAAATGAAGTGTATTTGTCAATTATGGTGTGTAAAGTCTCCCCCCCTAACCATTGCAACTTCACACCCCCCCCCCCCCCCCCTTCACACACACTCTCTCTATCTTGCATTTGTGAATTTTAATGATGTAATTGTCCGAAAAGTGTATGCGGTGTCCTTACCACCCCCTCCCCAAATCCCCAAGAGTATTACAATTGTCATTACAGTCAAACCTGTTTTAGCAGCCAACCTAGGGATCTATAGAGGCCAACCCTCTGCAGAGGTAAACAATGTTTTGGAACCTTTCTATAGAGGTCACCTGTCTAGAGTGGCCACTTTGCTTGTCTTATGTAAAAATATGTCCTTCTATCCTACCGTACCTTATCCTTTTTGTTCTTCTTTTTTACATGAGGTGACTGTAGTAAAACCTCCTGAAATAATTATTAACTCTGTTCTGTATTAACCATTCTGGAGGCTGATTATGAGTCCTTTTTCTATTCCATCAATTTATGTGCTGGGTTGGGTTTTTGTTGTCCAACTTGCGTTAAAGTCTGTACGATCGACTCGAGCTATATATGACACAGTATATTTTCACTGTTGAAATTGAAAAATTAGAATATATATAATTATACTATGAATATGTAGTACACCGTACATTGCTTATTTTGTCACGTTTATTATGAACCAACACCAATTTAATGTTACATGTATTTGGAATAAATGTATGAAATATATGATTAAACCACAACATGATGTTTTGTGTGCCTTCTCTTTGTTTTGTTTTTGATTGTGTGAAAATCTTACATGCACAGTAATTTAGTAAAGGCCTAGTTCTATTAGTAATAAAGGGATCTAGTAACATTGTCCAAATCCACAAAACTTACTTAGAACTCTAGTAGTTCTTATATACGTTGTTGTTTGTGTATTACCAAAAAAAGCATGGAAGTTTTGTTTTTCCTTTTTTTCAGGATTTCAGGATCCCTTTAAAGCAAGAGGGGAATTGAAGGGTTTCTTCTATTTATATGCAAACAAAAATATGCAAACAAAAATAACAATAATGTCAATACATTACAATATGTAGGGGATGGTGCGAAATAAGGCCAGAAAAAAGCTCAGATCCATGAAATGTAACATATTAATTGGTTTAGACACATCTACAATTGAAAGGTAGAATAACAGTACGAAATACAGGTTCAAATATCTCCATTTAGGATTCAAAGAACCACTAATTGACAAACAAACTATAATCGGATTTCTTTTGAAATAATTATCTGTTATTGGTAAAAAATGGTTGCCTCTAAAAACAGAATTTGAAGCAGAG
>JBAMJV010002552.1:0-180055 GCA_037951105.1 Echinarachnius parma
CTTCACCGGGCGATATTTAGACTTTTTATAAAAATGTAACAAATGCTCGAAGACTACTTTGAACAAAATCAGAATAGGTTTTAAAAAGTCGTTGATGATAGCTCTAATGCTCTATTGAATCATTATTTTAACAAACATTAAGAGCACAATTGTATATTAAAAAAGGCTAAAACCATTGATTTTTTAAATAGCGCCCTCTTGAGTTGTAACAGCTCTTTTAAAATGATAACAGGGGTTTTACTTAGTCGTTTGAAATTGTGTTTACTTTGTACCGTAATGGTGCAGGTTTTGGTTGTTAAAGTGATCTAGTAACGTTGTTGACATGTGCAAAAAGTGATGATGATATTGTTGTTATCTGATATGTCCACAGGGAAAATTCCCAGTCAAATTCCCAGTCAAATGGACGTTGCATGGCAAGAAATTAGCAAAAGTATAAAGTGATATTCACTAACTCACTGCACTCACTTTGTACACGGTTTCAAAACTCCAACGGAGTTTTTATTATATGAATACTTAGATCGTACATATCTTTGCAACGAAAGGTAAATTTGAAAAACCGAAACCTGTCCCATGATTATATTGTTAATACGAATAATACAAGGTATGAGGAAACCGCTATAGAATTCAAATTTTATTTTGAGGATTTGGACAATGTTACTAAGTCCCTTTAAGTTTGACCAGTACTCAACTATCCCTTTAAATTATAACACGATTCGCTCCGAGAGCATCGTCCAGCAAACAGAATTACACCAGACATTGGTCATTTGGGTGGTCAAGTACATGTATATGTACCTACTGTCATAAATCACAAGACGGGAGAAAGAAAACAGATGAGATTTGGGCAGACTGCAGAAGAGGAGGGAAGAGAAAGTCGAGATGCTATATTTTTGTGTGCGAACACGGGGATAGTTATGACTTTGGTCCGAGTTGGTGTAGCCTAATAGTCAAGGCTCATATGGTTTGGAGATTCTCTACACGAGCTGCGATATTGCTTTACGGAGCGGGGTCAGGGGGAGATGTTCACTCCGTTAACGTAATTGTGCATACAGTAATATAGCGCGAGGGTCTTGACGAAAGACTAAAGCTGATGGTGTGTTTGGCCTCCAGGCAGTGGCTCGAGCTTTTTGTTGGGAGAGCTCGAGAGAAGTTCTCTTTCTGGTGAAGGTCAGTTTCACTTCTAAAACTGATACGTCTCCATTTGGAAAAGAGGGGCAATAATTACTATCGAACTAAGAACATATTTAGCGCTACAACTACAATATTGAATCGAAATGAATAAGAGATGTGAATAACAAAATCGAAAGTTTGTGAAATTCAAATTATGGGGAAAATGTAATTGGTTACATTTATATTAATCTATGTGGGAATAATATACGATTTGAAAAAATATTACATCGATTACTCATTGGAAATATTGGTTTGATACTACCCTTAATAATTGATTGAGCGAGCAATGTTCATGGGTGAATGAGAAATTGCAAAGGAAAATTATATTGTATTTTTTAGTATAAAGGTTTAGCCCCCTAGGGCCCTTAAGATCATTAATAGAATACTAATTAGGACAAACAGATTTTAATTAAATTGTTGTTACTTCATTCATATATGTCATGAGTATGATATATGCATTTAATTTTGCACATACACCTATTATAGGGACTTATTTAGTAACATTGTCTAAATCCTCGATCCAAATCCATTTGGAATTATACCGGTTCTCTCATATCTTGTTGTGTTTGTATATGAACAAAAAGAGCATGGGACAGGTTTCTTTTTTTTAATTGCCTTCGTTTATAAAAACAATATTTACAACTGGAACCTTATGGGTCATCATGTACAGATGCTAAATAATCCAGTTGATTGCGAGAACCGTGTACAAAGTAAGTGCAATGAGAGAATATTACACTAAAAAATGTTGCTCATTACTCGGCCATATAACGTCTTTTTTACTTGAAATTTTTCACACAATACATTGTGGACATTTCAGATAACAATATACATTGTACCAACCATTTAAGACTTTTTTGCACGTATCAACAAAGTTACTAGATCCCTTTAAAGTGATGAGTGGTTAATACAATGTATAATTATTGTTGTTATCTTTGCATGTTGTGTGCAGATTTCAAGTTAAATTGACGTTATAATTATGGCCGAGAAATGAGCAAACATGCAAAGTGACAGGGGCGTAGACAACGGGGGGGATGAGGGGGATGCATCCCCCCCACCTCACAAGGTGGGGGGGATGACATGTACAATCATCCCCCCCAGGTTTTAGGGAAGGATATATTTTGTTGTGTGTATCTGTACTAGTGAAAAAAAAAACATGACTTGTATGCATAGACGTACCCAGGGGGGGGGGGGGGGGGGTTGGGGTTTGGCGGTTCAACCCCCCCCCCCCCCCCTTTGACCCAAAAATAGCTATAACCTAGCTGAACCGGGTCTCTCGGTCTCGACAATTTTGAAAGTACTTGGTCTCAGCTTCGAAAATTGTTTACGAACCCCCCCCCCCCCCCCCCCCACTGAGAGGGGTTTTCAACTTTGAAGGTACTTGGTCTCGGACTCGAAAATTGTGAAAGTACTTGGTGTCGACTTCGTACAAATTTACGGTCACCCCCCCCCCCCCCCCCCCCCCACTGAGAGGGTTTTCAACTTTGAAGGAATCTGGTCTCGGTCTCGAAAATTTTGAAAGTACTTGGTCTCGGCTTCGAAAATTGTTTACGGAACCCCCCCCCCCCCCCCCCCCCCCCACTGAGAGGGGTTTTCAACTTTGAAGGTACTTGGTCTCGACTCGAAAATTGTGAAAGTACTTGGTCTCGGCTTCGAAAATTGTTTACGAACCCCCCCCCCCCCCCCCCCCCCCCCCCCCCACTGAGAGGGGTTTTCAACTTTGAAGGTACTTGGTCTCGGGCTCGAAAATTGTTAAAGTACTTGGTCTCGAAAACTTTACGGACACCCCCCCCCCCCCCCCCCCCCCCCCCCCCCCCACTGAGAGGACTTCCAAGCAATTGCCTTGGTCTCAAAATATTTGGGCAGGTGGTCTCGGCCGCGAACAAATTAGTCTTGGTCCGGTGAACTGAACAGCAAATCATCCCCCCCAGGTGTAAGAACCTGTCTACGCTACTGCTTTCAAAGTGATATTCATCAACTCAGTGCGCTCACTTTGTGCACGGTTTTCGCAGTAGATAATTTATCATCGATCTGAACACTTCAATCGTGAATATCTTTCTTAACAAAATATCAATTAGAACAACGGAAACCTGTCCCATGCTTTCATTGTAATACAAATACAACAAGGTATACTGAGGGAACTGCTAGATTTCCAATTGGATTTGGAGGATTGGGACAATGTTCGTACTTAGTCGCTTGAAAGCCCAGTTTGTTCTCGGCCGATTTCGTAGGCTTTTCATTCCTTTCGATAAGCGTGTCATTCAAGTTTCACAACTGAATAAGCTCAGCCCATTTTGCAACATTTCTGACCATCGTCTCGAGATTGAAGCCATGATTCATTACTTTGAATATAATGTTGTATACTTATTCACGATTACTATTATCATTATACTACTACTAATTAGTAGTAGTATAGTGTAGTATCCTACTAGTAGAAGTAGTAGTAGTAGTAGTAGTAGTAGTAGTAGTAGTAGTAGTAGTAGTAGAAGTAATAGTAGTAGTAGTAGTAGAAGTAATAGTAGTAGTAGTAGTATTATTATTATTAGTAGTAGAAGTAGTAGTAGTAGTAGTAGTAGTAGTAGTAGTATAGTAGTAGTAGTAGTAGTAGTAGTAGTAGTAGTAGTAGTAGTAGTAGTAGTAGTAGTAGTAGAAGTTGTAGAAGTAGTTTTGAAAGAAGAATTCCCATTGATTTGGAAAATAGATTTAATTCAACTTAAATCAAATCAATCATGCGTAATCAATCAATCATTATACTACTACTAATTAGTAGTAGTATAGTGTAGTATCCTACTAGTAGAAGTAGTAGTAGTAGTAGTAGTAGTAGTAGTAGTAGTAGAAGTAATAGTAGTAGTAGTAGAAGTAATAGTAGTAGTAATAGAAGTAATAGTAGTAGTAGTAGTATTATTATTAGTAGTAGTAGTAGTAGTAGTAGTAGTAGTAGTATAGTAGTAGTAGTAGTAGTAGTAGTAGTAGTAGTAGTAATAGTAATAGTAGTAGTAGTAGTAGTAGTAGTAGTAGTAGTAGTAGTAGTAGTAGTAGAAGTTGTAGAAGTAGTTTTGAAAGAAGAATTCCCATTGATTTGGAAAATAGATTTAATTCAACTTAAATCAAATCAATCATGCGTAATACGTTTATGTCTCTACAATTATACATGGACGAACATTACCATGATTATGGTCAGAGAATACAGTATCATTACAAACAAACACAATACAATACACGAAATCAAGTAATTTAGGGGATTGTTCAAATTGTATAGCTTTGTTAAATTATGGTAGTAACGATTGTTTTACATGTATACTATGCATTATCAAGAAGGTGTATGAGGCAATTTTCTATATCTCCTTGACATAGCATGAGCAGAGAGGTGGGAGCGAGCTTACGTGACCTCCTTTGCCCAAACTCAAGCGAGTGAACGGAGGCCGTAATTTACGATCTCCTCGCTAGTTGTTTGGCAGGCGTAATGCATGTGTGACCTTGCTGCGATTTGAAGCGAGCACAATTTACAACACATTGAGTCCCTCCTCACACTGGATTTACCCACAAAAAATAGAATATCGTCTGTGCTGACCGTCAATGTTGACTGGCGGCAGATATGATGGTCGGCCAGCAATAAAAATCAATTCCCAATTCCCAAAACACCTTATCGGCAATTTGGCCGAACACAGACTTACTACCAGGGAAGGACTCCGTCTTAACCCACAGAAACTTGTCGCGAACGATGTGGGGTTAGTCCTTAATTTATTAATCTTGTTACAAAAATAATGCATCTGAGAGAAAATCTGAACATGAGAAAGAACGCTGAGAATATTAATTTTGAAAATAATGGCATGAATACGAAGCTACTTACCGAATAATTATGCTTGAGAGTAATTTTTCACTTCTTTAGATATCCATCGTCACGAAATCTCCGTGTCAAAGTTGAAACAATAAACTTCAAGCTGCAAGTGACGTCAATACAAAGAGGTCAAATCAAATATTCAAGATGATTCCAAATATGGGCACAGTTTGGCCTTATATGGCAATCGCGCGATGACGTTTAAATAACATTACAATAAATGCATAAATTAGTGACGTAGAACGTATCCCAGCATTCCATGTTAGCCAGTCCATGAAGTTTCCCAGATTAGCGCGCAGTTTGACCCCCCTGGTCTGATGGTCTGAACACAATCAGCTTCGAGACTCGTGGTTTGGGTTGACCTCATGACCGAGATATGCTTCCGGTGTGAAAAAAAGTCAAGTAAGCGCGCGTGACCTCAAATGAGAAAGGCGCGCATGCTACTTCCGGTTTTAATTCTTAAGAATTGCAACTCTCGAGAATTGGCATCGTTTGAACACACATTTTGAAGTTCTTAAGAATTGCAATTCTTAAGAACTTGGCTTTCATCGTGTGAATACGGCTTGTGATTGGTTTACTGTAGTTTCCAAGTAACCCATAATGCAACCAGTTGTAGGCTCTTCCGGTGAGCAAAAATCGCGGCACTCCGGCAGCAGTGACACCCCCTGGGTTTTACTTTGTCGTTTGTAATTGTGTATACTTTTCGAGCATGGTGAAGTTATAACTATTAGTTTGTACCGTAATCGTGCAGGTTTTGGTTACTAAAGGCAAGTTTGACCAATACTCAACGTTACCTTTAATCATTGTTTCAATAAAACATCACATGCATAATTTGTATGAAAAATGGTTGAAACCAATGCCTTTTTAGAAAGCGCCCTCTTGTGTTTAAATGACTATTTTTGAATGATAACGGGCTTTTTACTTAGTTGTTTGTAATGTTGTATACCTTTCGAGCATGGTGGAGATATAACTATTAGTTTATAATGTTACTGTCCTGGGCCCCGTTGCAGGTACAATATCGGTCTTAACTTTGCGCACGATTTTTGTGTGTAAGTTACGATCAATTTTAAATGTTCGTTGCAAGAAGCGATTTTAAAATCGATTGTAAGTAGATTTGACTTGCGCACGATCCCGTTATAAATTGCCGTTTAAAAAATATTCCAACACGGCTGGAAAAAGACAACGACTCATTACCGCGAAATTTTTGCCAATTCAGCGTATTTCCCGCGGAATTGGGCTTGTTGTTATAACATGAGACGCGGCAGACAAATCTAATTTGTCATCCAGTCCTGCTTCGAGTAGTGAGCGGTAAGTCCACATTTGACCCCTTTTACAAAGAACAATTTCACCGGCAATGATATGAAATGTAAACTTACCTTATTATATTGCTACATAATTATCATAAATGTTGTGCATTTTGTGTAGAATCGTTATTATCCTAGCATAATGGTAGCTCGTACACACAAACTGCGGTGTTATTATTATAGTGTTACCCCATGTACTTAAATCCATGTCAGTGATTTAGTACACGGTAACTATACCATTTCCATTACCAAGTCCAAACTCAAAATTATGGACTCATTTTATACTGGAAAATCTGTACTTAAACATCAGAGACAGCCCTGAGACCCGTTTAAATTGATTCTTTGTAGAGTTTGTAGTTGATATATACTGTCTATCTTTCAAATATTTGCCAAATATGACAAATTGTCCTATACTATAGTCTGTACAAAAATTAAAGGTATGCATGCCATGGCCGCCAAGGGCAAGGAAAAGATATGAAATGTTCATGTTCCCCATGCATGAGAATTTACTGGCAGGTAATGTTTTGTAAAATTAAATATAACGGAGGACAAAATTACAAAATTAGCCTCCTGTGAGTCCATGCAGTCTCATGTGTTCAAATTCATGTGTTAATTTACACTCTTTTACTGTACAATTCCATAGTGGTACAGCGCCATATAGGGGAAGAGAGGCAGAATTAACAGAATGGACAGGCTGATGACATGAAATGAGGAAAGCGAAAGAGAGAGAAGGATATGATGGAGCCTTTGCCTTGGAGGAAGCTGTCAAGCGCCCCCAAGGCCAAGCCACAGCTCCGGGATAGGTGAGAACCTGATGATGCATAATGTTACACAAAATGCTTTTTTTAACGAACACCAAAGCCTAATATTTTTCTTCGATAGTCATGACTTTAGTTTGTAGTTCATTAAGCATGATAGTATAATTATTTATTATGGCTATAATAATGGACATGAATTCATGTCCATTATTAAAGTGACATTCCCTCTTTTGCAAGCCAAATTTAAAACGTTGCGAGGTTATTGTCTTATATGAAAGAAAATGTCATTTAATAGCATGCCTGAATAAATTTGGGCTTGAAATATCTTTTTCGTGGAGTTATAGACCTAAAACTAATCAACCGTTGGACGACGGTTTATTGTGCATTATATGTATATTCACCCAGTGAGGAAGTTCGTACACAAATTCCACGAAGTACCACAACGCTATGCGTGACCCCTCCGTGAATCGCGCTAGCTACGTGACCCACACACAAGTAAGAATAGCATGACCGCACACTAGGCAAAATAACCAAACCTCGCTTAAACTGACTACATGTAATTACATATTCTTCATTTTTGAGATTTTTTTCCGTGACATACCTTTACAAATGTCGGCTTCACAATACCTTTACAAAAATAAGTACATATAGTTGTAATATTATGCTAAATCAGTTAAACTCTTTTATTGACCGATATATAGTCTGATGGAGGGACGCATTTGTTTTTCATTCGTAGAATCCAAATTATAGGGCTGTTCGATCTGATTTGTGTTTGTGTGTGTTTTATTCATCCCCATCCTTCAACTGGAAACTGTTCAGACGTTTTGTAAAAGAGGTACTGTCCCTTTAAGTAGGTCACTTGCTAAAAGTTAATTGAAAAAAATGATTTTGTTGCTCAAATTTAAAATGCTTTATTATTATGTCATTCTTTACAAAGTCAACATGCAAACATGTAATGACTTAATTCTTCTCTGTGGGCTCGTTTTCAAATATAATGCTGGTTTATAAAATGTCATTGATTACTTATCCCTTGAACATTCCAGTTTGCAGGTGAGCATGGATTGGATATGATGTGACCAAAAACAAATGCTTTTAATTAGTATTATCTCTGTGACAGCTAGTACCGTGGCATTTCAAGGTGATACGTGCAAGACATTGACTGTGGGAACAAGACTTATAAATATGTTCATGATGAAACTGTGTGTCATTGAATGTAGCTTAGGTAAACTAGACGAGTGCAACTTTGTTTTTATTTTTATGTTTTGTATTATATTTCAGCTCATCAAGCAGCCTCTTGTGTCTGCAGTAGACGCCTGAATTTGCTGGGCTACCTAGCAAACCAAACTCTATGGTGGATTCCCCCGGGTAGAAGACTATGACGAAGGGATCCGCCCAAGCTGGAGAAGGATAACCGAGCAAGAAGGGTTGGCAAGACGTAGTGTGGCGAGACTGGAAGAGCGCGAGCCTTCCAATGTGAGGTCCCGAGTTCGAACCCAAGCACGGGCGTAGACATGACATTGATACCCATTCAAGTGGGGGGGGGGGGGGGGGGGTTGGTCTATTCATCCATCCCCCCAGTTGAATAGGTATTACGTAACTCGCTAAGCCCGTGAACCCAAGGTATGCCCATCGCGATTTTCCTTCAGCAAGAACATTATCCACATTTGCTGCTCTCGACCCAGGTGTATAAATGGGCACCGGGAAGGATGGAAAGGAGTTACGTAGCACTGTGTGCACCTAGCTGGAATGCTCCCCAGGGAGTGGACAATGTGCACTTTGTGTGCTGAATTGAGTGCATGTATCCGATGACCGGGGTAAAGTGATGCACCGCGAGCGTCGAAAGACGGAACATGCGCTTCATTTAAGTAGCCACCATTATTATTAGTTTTATTATTTTTATTATTCAATATTCTCCCTGGGTAGTTGATATGGTGCACAAGATTATTGTATGGGTTTCTAACGGCACCTGATTATAATATATAATGGGCGTCCAAATAGTGCTCTACATAGCCTAATATGTTTGCTATGTATTATTATGATTTTATCTTGGAAAAAAGGACTGGCATATTCATTAGAGAATGTATTCATTTCACTGCAAAATGATATTTGATTGGAATGAATCGAAAGTCTTATGTGTTGTGTATTCTTTTTGGATTAAAAAGTTGAAGAAAAAAAATACATGCACTTTGTTGGCTATTTCATTCTCAGTCGAGTAAAGCATTACCTTTTGTTTTTATGCAGGCCTTTACGGTTTAATATATTCAAACCTTAGTACCGTATAATGACCACTGAAGAGTAACAAGAAAAGTTGCCACTGTAATTAGGTGCCCTCTACAAATAGATTGATTAATACAATTTTTTATTTATCAGTTTAGTGATCACTGTTGACAGGATTGCTGGGAAAGGTTTGACTGGATGTATGTGTGTGTGTGTGTGTGTGTGTGTGTGTGTGTGTGTGTGTGTGTGTGTGTGTGGATATATACATGTATGTGAATCATTATTTTGACCTTCATCGGCGAGAAAGTAAAGCGACCAACCTAGTTAGTAGTGTGTCTAGGATTTTATGACGGGGGTGGGGGGGGGGGGGGAGGGGGTAGGGGACAAACTAGTTTTTAATCAACATGACACCTAAATTAAAGTCAACGGGCATTTTCTAAGTTAGCTGTTTAGAAATGTTCAGATTATGAAGTGCACATTGCAAGCACCCTGCTGGAACCCAGAACTGAATCAAGTCAAGTGTTACTGCTCTCACATTTGTAATCTCAATGGGGGGTCCAGGGGGCGGAGCCCCCGGAAGCTTTTGGATTTTGAATATCAAGAACTAAAAATGTTGTTCATAATTATGTAAATACGTAAACCCGTTACGTTTCAAATAGTATGTTGAATGTTAGCTCATTTTTAGTGGGCATAGCGGGAAACTTTGATTAGGTGTGTATACAAGGTACTTGGCCAATGGCCTCAATAGGGGTTCCAGGGGGCGCAGCCCCCAGACGATTTTGGATTTGGGCAGTTTAGCACTCTCAAGATGTAGTTTAAAGAAGACTATTGTATCAACTTTCACATAATGAATGAGAGGAGGTAATGTCCCTTCATTTTAATGTTAATTTATATTTCTGAACCCCAAATATTGAGGGGGGGGGGGGGGGGGGATAATAATACAGGCCATCCCCCGCACCTCATCTATTGGGAGGGGGGGGGGGGGTATATCCCCCCACCCATCACCCCTGTGATCGACGCGCATGGCTTGTACTACAAACTTCCAAGCCATACATTGCAAAAGCTTCCCTTCAGTGGGAGAGGGATACTCCTTCCCAGACCCTTCATCGCTCGGTCGCATCGCCCCCTCGCAATGCCCCCCTCTCCGCTCTTGAGAAGGTGGTGACCCTTATGTTAGCAATACGTGGGATGCAGTGCCGTTAACGTTGTGGGCACAATGAACCGAATTACGCGTATATATGTAGCATGTGTGGTAATTTTGCTGACGTATTGTTTACATTGACGTTCAAGAAAATTATATTTAATGCTTTATCATATTATATGTATTTCTGTGTTGTAGTAAAAGTAGTGTTCAAACTTGGGTTCAGATATTCTTACTTGCGACGATGAAGGTTTAGTGTGAGGTTGAACGGGCAGTGGCATAGCTATGTGTGTTAACAAAAAAGAGGATTAAAAAGATTTTAAAATATAGTGTGGCCATATTATCAGAGTGTATTTCTTTATTATAAAAGTTGTTTTTTGTTCATCTTTTGTCAAGATATATGGGGCAAGGAACCACGTGCCCCCCCCCCCCCCCCCAACAACATTAATACTGCCCTTTTGTTCGCTGCAATTGGTCTTGAACTTCGATGCATAAACATGTAGGTAAATTACTGTACACCACACGTACATGTATTATACATGCACGTACTTCAAATCACTAGCTGTGTCTATACTCAAAACGGCAATGAATTGTTGATATGAAGAATATAATTTGTGACGATTACACGCGTGTCATCTATATATCCCCACAATATCGCAACACCACAGCACGCATATATACAGGGTGGCCCAGAAATAACGGAAGGGGGTACTTGCCATTATAAAGAAACGTACAGACTAGGTTCACTTGATAGATAATCTTTTAAAAGGAAATATGATACCAAGAACAGTAATTTTGGTCGAGTAGTTTTTATTTTAGGGCTTCTTAAATGACCCCATGTCAGGGTCAACTTTTTGTCAATTTCTAGAAAGTCGGTGCCTGAAAAATAGCAATTCATGCCCGCCATAGCATCAAGCAGTGAACAAGACAAATACTTTTGTCCATGTGCATTTAGCTGTAAAACCGTGAATGCACATGGACAAAAGAAGTCGTATTGATAGCCGCTTGGTGCCATGGCGGGCATGAATGGCTATTTATCAGGCACCGACTTCCTAGTAATTGATTTTGACCCTGACATGGTGTCACTTAAGACGCCCTTCCGATGCCCACGAAGCGATCGGAAAATGACGTCTCAGGCATGTCAGGGGTGAGGTTGTACGCGAGCTGAATCAGACCGAGAGCAGTTGCGGTTGAAAAATCCAAAAGCGTTTCACCGCCGTGTGGGGTCACGAATACCTCTGTTTTCGCAGTCATGGACCGGTAGCCGATAATTCCGGTGAAAGTGCCGATCACGTCGAGTGGAGATGAGCTGCCATAATCGTAAACGGCGACAGGGGGCGTGACTAGATGGGGTTTCGGATTGAGAGATTGATACGTGTCGTCGCTCATCATCATGACCGATGTCCCGGTGTCTATCACGCAGGAAACTGGGGGGTCGTTAACGTTGACAACAGCCGTTGGTTTCTTTCTCGATGATGGCGAGTTGACGTGGAAGGCATAGTCTTCTGGCTCATGTGTAGACTTCTGATCAGAGCGCGTGCTGCATGCGCCAGTGCATGATGTGTTACTGTTAGGAGATTCCATATTTACTGTTCTGATAGTGGATCGTGACTCCGCAGCACCCTGCTTGTTTGATCTGTCTGTAGTCGTAGACCTGCAGTACTTGGCGAAATGATTTGCTTTGCCGCACGAATGACAAGTAAGACCCTTCGCTGGACACGTTCGTGATTCAGGATGGGGATACACTCCGCCGCAATGATGGCACATTTGTGATTTTGTGCGCTGGTACTAGTTTCGTATGTTGACGGCGTTACCCACTCTGTTGATTGACGTCTCGATTGAGCTGGCAGGTGCAGTCTCCATGGATGCAGCTTGATTCTCTGCCAGTTCGTATGTCCTCACGACCATAGCGTCGGAGCTTTTGAGAACTACAGCCTTGGATGATCTGCGATTTCACTTCTGCATCCTTGTTGTTGCCGAAATTACACGATGAGGCGAGACGTTGCAGTCGAGTGTGAAATTGTTCGACGGTTTCATCTGTTAGCTGGCGAGATTGCCGAAACGTGTAACGTTCAAACTCGCTCGATGTGGACGGTTTGAAGTGTGAGTCCAGCGCAGTCTTTGCAGATGTGAACGTCGTACCAGTGTCTGATAGGGTGTCAAAGATCTCTTCCACTTCTGCTGTGCATCATCAGAGATCTTGAATGCGATAAACATGTTCTCCAAGCGTTGTATGTACTTGGTCCATCTCAATCCAACACTGGACGAATTGTGTGCCAGTGGTTTTACCCTCATTATATAATCCCCATTTCTATAACTCACCATGCTCGATGCCCCTGTCATGTTTTGTCATGTATATGTATTTTGTTTTGTATAGTTTTGTTTGTATAAGTCATTCTCTTAACTACTGTTCGGGGAACCTTGCCTCCACAAGGCCATTTAACTCATTTTGGTTCCCTTTTTTCATTTCCTCTCTACCATGTATACATTGAAAATGGTGATATCAATTATATTTTTGTTTCTCTATTTTTTTATAAATTGAAAATGGAAATTAATAAATTAATTGAATTTAATTGAAATGAATTGAATGCTACAATTTCTTACCATTTCCAAATTCTGGTTGAGGTGTGAGTCCTTGGCATTGTCCCGAGTAGCGGAGGTCTGTTCGCTCGCAAACTTCTGGAAAAATTGTCCAAGGTTGGTGTGCAAAGATATGGTCTTCAGCGCATCACATAACATGATAGAGCTCGCGCAGGTTGCCAGAGTAGGTTGACGTGCTTTTACTATTTCTACGTCCCATGAAGTTGGTGGAAGATCACAAATGACGACCGCGACGCGATGCGAACCTATATTGGGAATATAAACCGACAATATCGATAAGAAAAAATACATTTGCACTTTCCCAAAGGTAATTTCATAAAAAATTAATTAGTGATTTGAACAGTTTTCACGACTGTTCAATGGTAGAACAAAAAAATGTGAACGCGGATTATAGCCTGTGCCAGGTAAAAATGTCAGAGGTGCAATTGTCAGAGGTAATAATGCCAGAGGTAATAATGTCAGAGGTAAAAATGTCAGAGGTAAAAATGCCAGAGGTAATAATGTCAGAGGTAAAAATGTCAGAGATAAGAATGTCAGAGGTAATAATGTCACAGGTAATAATGTTAGGCATAAAATGTCAGAGGTACAACAAAAATGTCGGGGTTAAAATCAGTGCCATCATAATATCTCAACACTTTATCACACAAAATGTCGAGGTGTAAGCTAGTGGGCCAGCCTACAGTATTCCCTTCTTCCAAGTCATAATGTATATTTTATAAATGACTGTGTATTGTACTTCGTACATGTCCTGAGGATATAATGCAATGTGGAAAATAAATTTGAAACTTATATTTTGTGATCAGGTTTGCGTATATGCATTTCTAACATTTTTCGACATTTTAAAGTGGTTGATGTTTTAATGTTTATTTGGTTGTGAAGAAGTAAATACATATACAGTTTGATTGAGATAAAACAGGACATCAGTTATTAAAATCGCACAGAAATTCCACAAATTCAGTCATTAAACCTATCTTCATGTTCGTCCCTGGAAAGCCTGTTATTACAAGAAAACATTAAGAAAAAGAAATAACTGCCTTTTCTCCCTCATCAATGCTTCGCTATAAGAATGTCAGATAGTAGGCCTATATGTAGTAAACGTCGAGACATATTTAGCTAGGTATTTTGTCATGTGCTTTCGACTTGTATTGAGTACGTTTCGAAATGCAGAAATTACTACATTTGTTGGGTTAAACATAACACACATATAATAACATCATGTTAGTGATTAAGAAACGTGAGAGAAATACATTTTAAGTCCCTCAAATTCAACCTTTTTTTTCTCTGTCAAATTCATGACGAATTGTGTTAGACGTGTAGACTTGTACGAGTATGTACCTGCTGGAAACTGTGGTATACAGTGTATGCCAGCACACTGTTTATAAATCCTGCACAAAATATACTTTACAAACAGTAATTTCATATATACAAGCAGTCTCACGATGCTTTAATTATGTTCATTACGTTTGTGATAAGTTGCTCATGAATTTGTCAATTTAAGAGTTTGATCATCTCTCATAGCAAATAAAACTTATCGAGGGGACATCTTAAAAAAAATACTTAAAGGGATAGTTGAGTTTTGGTTTACAGGGCGCTACAAAATAATTTCTTTGTGAGATAATGAAAAACTGAGTGTCAATTTCGAAAGTGCATATCATTTTAATGACAGAATAAACTTTATTTGATCAAAAACGGTTCAGAAATTGATGAAATATCCATAAACATAACCATTTGTAATCATTGTGGGGCCCCACAATTATTCAAGAACTTTGAACCAGCCGTTAAAAATATGTTTTAAATGCTTCCTCTTTTCAAAAATTTACAAAAGAGGTTTTTAAAATAGTTGTTGGTTATCTCTCTATCTAATCACTATTTCAACAAAACATCACATGCACAATATTCTTTTTTAAATGGTTTAGAGAGCGCCCTTTTGAGTTTTAACGGCCCTTTTTGAATGATAACAGGCTTTTTATTTTCGAGCATGGTGGAGTTATAACTATCAGTTTGTAATGTAAGGGTGAAGGTTTTGGTTACGAAAATTTAGTTTGACCAAAACTGTACTCTCTTTACCAGAACTCAACTATCCCTTTAAAGAAGAAAAAATGCAAAGGTCACAATTTACCAGAGAAAATCGAATATATTATAATAAAATGTTATACATCAATATGTATAACATATTATATGATCTGCTTATCACTGCCTAAACAGAAACCAGAGCCAATCTCTATTACCTCTACTTTACGTAACTATCGCAAGATTGATAAAGTTCAATTTTCTAATGCTTTGTATGATTTAGTGTCATCTCAACCTGAAGGATTAGATTGTGAGTCTTTGTTTGATTGGCATGTTTCTGGAGTCACTAAGGTACTTGATACCTATGCTTCATCTGAAACAAAGTCTCGCCCTTTGAAATTACGTATGCCTTGGTTTAATGAGTCCACACTTGTGGCTCGCCAACATCGCCGTAAAGCAGAACGCAAATGGCGTAAAACAAGACTGGACTCAGATCGTAAATTGTTCGTATGAGAATGTATGTCAAGTCATTAATGTCACTAAAGAAAACCTTTTGAAAGATAAGTTGGGCTCATGTACTGTAAAGGAGGTATATAACATTATTCATTCACTTTTGAATAAGAAGTCGAGTCATCTCCCCTTGTATGATTCTGCATCCAGATTAGCTAATCAATTTGCTTTTTTTTGTTGTTGGAAAGATAAGAAAAATTAGAGATGAAATAGATGCTTGCAACGGACTTGTTGAAACTCAATTTGGTGACATTGTGAATGAAAATTTTCAGTTGCTTACACAATCAGATTTGTGCACAATTATTATGTCATCTGCTACTAAATCTTGTCAACTTGATCCCATCCCAACATGGTTTCTGAAAGAGAACCTTGATCACAGGTACTTTCCCCAAAGGAGCACACTCAGCAATAATTAAACCACTTTTGAAAAAACTCAGTCTGGACCAAAATGAACTTAAAAATTATAGACCAGTGTCAAACTTAACATTTGTAGGTAAACTCATTGAGAAAGCAGCTTGTAAACTGTTAGAACATCACATTGAATCTAATAATCTTTTTGATTCTTTCCAATCTGCTTACAGGTCAAGGCACAGCACTGAGTCAGCTTTAGTAAAAGTAAAAAATTATATCATATTTGCCATTGATTCAAACAAGGTTGTTCTTATGGTACTTTTAGATCTATCACCCGCGTTTGATACAATTGATCATCAAATATTTATATCCCGTTTATTTAAACGAATAGGTGTTAGGTCAATGGCTTTGTCCTGGTTTCAGTCATACCTCTCTGAATGGTCTTCTCAAGTTGACATTGCAGGCAAATTGTCAAATCCAATAACGTTAGTATTTGGACTTCCCCAGGGATCAATAGTAGAACCCATGATAGGGTACTCAATTTATACTCTTCCAGTTGTGGAGATTGCCAGTCATTTTGAAATTAATTATCATCTCTATGCCGATGACCTACAGTTATATATTTATTTTGACCCCAGAACTTCAGGAGCTCTTGATAATGCCCTTTCTAAACTTCAAACATGAATTGAAAATATTAGGAAATGGATGGTAGTAAATAAGTTGAAATTGATTGATTCAATTGAAACAATTTTTTGTTGCAGCTTCGGTCCACAACTTGCGCAATCTTCCAAATGTTCAGTTGAATGTTGGTAACACACTCATTAGCCCTTCAGAAACAATAAGGAATCTTGGCGTTATCTTTGATCATCACATGTCAATGTCTCACCATATTTCTCACATTTGTAGTACTGTAACATTTTATTTAAGGAATATTGCTAGAATCAGGAGGTTTATTGATCAATCTGCCTGTCATAATGCTGTGCGTTTTCTAGTTCTATCTCGTATTGATTATTGT
This sequence comes from Echinarachnius parma, assembly GCA_037951105.1. Taxonomy (NCBI): domain Eukaryota; kingdom Metazoa; phylum Echinodermata; class Echinoidea; order Clypeasteroida; family Echinarachniidae; genus Echinarachnius; species Echinarachnius parma. The sequence continues at coordinate 16,910 of JBAMJV010002552.1, forward strand.
AACGGGCTTCTCTCTTCCATTCCTCCAACTCAATTGAATCTTGTGCATCTCAGCCACTCTTGAATTCGTTGCATTGGCTTCCTTTGAAACAACGGATAATATTTAAATTACTCGTTTTACTTGTTTGTCTATGAAATCCTCAATAACCAAGCACCAAAATATTTAGATACTTGTTTGAATTTATACACACCTACCAGGAGGTTGAGGTCATCCAGTGATCCTCTCCGCCTCACATTTTCTGTTACTCGCACCTTGGCAGGTGATAGGACATTTACTGTATCTGCATCAAAATATTGGAATGATTTACCACTTGCTATTAGACAGTCTTCATCAGTCAGTGCCTTCAGAAAGGCTTTGAAAACACATCTTTTTAGTAGTTTGTGATTGTATTATTTTCATTGTACGTGTATTTATAATTGTTGTTGAATTTGATTGTAAGCGCTTTGGGCCTTATGGGAAAAGCGCGGTATAAGTAATAATAATAATAATATAACCGGCTTTTTTGCTTGTCCGTACGGGAATTAACCCGTTTCTGAAATCCCCGTATACTTTGTACACAGCCCACTCGGTTCCCGTAGGCAAGGGGTTAACACAATATACAATTGGTCTCTCCGCGCAATCAAAACCCCTCGGAATAAGGACTTTCGCATTCCGCTACGCCTTCACAAGAGATAGTGAACAAAGTGAAGCCTTAAATGGGTGATAATCAGAGGGGAAGGTAGCTAAGAGAGAAGGAAGCAAATGGAAGAGGGCGGGACAATATGATGAAAATAGAGAGGTGGAACTATGCATGATGAAAATATGTGGATGAACAGTGTACCTATAGGGAAAACAATGAAATGCTAAAATTATATAAAACTGTCATAAACAGAATTATGTACATTAATGACAATAGTATATTGTTAGGATATATACAGTGTACATATTGTAATCTCAAAAGCAGCGGAAATAGAAATATAGAGATGGGGAAGATAATAATTATAATGTTAAATTGCAAAAACTGACCAAAGTAAGGAGTGGATTTGTAGAAGAAAGGGGGGGGGGGGGGGATACATGTAGGTGGTACACAGGGTACTGTGTCAATCAATAAGGCTGTAAGGAATCTACTGTGATAATAAACTGAACATTACATATGGGTAATGGTAAGGAATTATGTATATCTATGGATAGAGCAAGGGAAATAAGAACATAAATGGTATGTGGAACAAAGTAAAAAGAATCGATATGGGGGGTGAAAACAGAACAAATGGTGGTGTAGACAAAACGAAGGGGGAGAGTTGCAAAGGTTAATCACTGCCTTCTAGGATGTTGAGACCACGGGGTGAATGGTGCAGAGACGTCTTATCTAGTGCATCTCTCAGTCTGCTGGAGCGGAGTGTATCCGGGCGGTTACCTAGAGATTCTATGCCCTGCAGAATTATGTCAGAGATAGAATGATCGGGTAAATTGAAGTGATGGCCAACTGGAGTGTCAAGCTTGGAGGTGTTGACGGTTGATTTGTGTCCGTAGAAGCGTCTCTTGAGGGAGGTATTGGGTTCTCCTACAAACTGGGTGCCGCAGACTCTGCAAGTGATAAGATACACAACGTTGGTGGTGGTGCGTGTGATGTGGCCCTTGGTATGGTGAGAGATGTTGTTGGAGTGGCTGGTGAAAGTATCGCCCTGAAGGATATGTACCTGACATACAATGCATATGTGGGCTGTGCACTTAAAGGTGTCTTGCTGTATGGGAGAGGGGTCGTTTTTGGTGATAGGAACTTCAGCTCGAACAATAAGGTCCTTGAGGTTACGAGGGCGTCGCTAGGCTAGGATGGGGGCATTAGGAAAATCCTGTTGGAGGCTATCAGAAGTGTGAAGAATATGGTGATTGTCATGAAGTATGTGGGGGAGGGGAGGTAAGTTAGGATGAAAGGTGGTCACAAGGGGTGTACTGAGAGTGTTGTTCTGGTTGGGAGTCTTCTGCTTCAGGACCTCGGATCTAGGGAGAGAACGAACTTTGTTAATGGATAGATTACTGCATTGGCCCTGTGGCCCCTGGCTGTGAGATGTTTCTTGCGATTTCTGCCATGAAGGGAAAAGTCAGAATCCTTGGAGCAGATGCGGCGGAGTCGAAGGGCTTGGATGTAAGCAATACCTGTTTTGCAGTGGCGGGGGTGACAGCTACATGAATGGAGGTACTGGTGGGTATATGTGGGTTTGGTGTAGAGACTAGTGGTGATCTGGCCGCTCTCCTTCTTGATGCTGACATCAAGGAAGTGGGTTTCGTCTAGAGAGAAGTTAGAAGTGAACTGTATGGTCCTGTGGAAGGAATTCATGTGGTCAATGAATGTGTGTAGGCTCTCTTCATCCCTGGTCCAGATGAAGAAGACATCGTTAATGTAGCGCAGCCAAATCCATAGGCGGCAAGGTGCTGAGTCCAACATTTGCTGCTACAGCTTGGTCATGAAGAGATATGCAAATGAGGGGGCCATGCGGGTACCCATGGCTGTTCCAAATACAGTGCTTGTCCAAGAATGTGAAGTTGATTTTAGTTAGTACATGAGACATGAGAGATTTGATGTCAGAAATAGGGGGATTGGAGTGGACACTCTGAGCCAAGGCTTCGCATGATGCGGTGATTCCTTCGTCGAAAGGGATGTTAGTGTACTGAGAAGAAACATCAAAAGTGCCAATGATTGCAGTCTCGGGTATCTGTTCTTTGATGTCCTCAAGTTTCCTAAGAAAGTCAGGGGTGTCATGAACGTATGAAGGTGCTAAGGGGACAAGAGGTTTGATGTGATGATCAACAAAGAGTGAGGTGTTCTCTGTGGGTGAACCATTTCCGGAAAGGATTGGGCGGCCTGGATTCCCTGGTTTGTGAATCTTGGGGAGAAGGTAGAATCTGGCAGGTTTAGCATTAATGGGAGAAAGAAATGTGTGTGCTTTGGTGGAGAGATGCTCACGAGCCTTAATATCGTCTAGGGTCAGTTGGATAATATCAAATTAACTACTTAGAGGAGAATTCTCCCCATAATGTCAAAAATAAATTGGGCCAAAAGGTAAATAAAAGTTAAAGAAAGTAGAAAATAAAGCAGCGCTGAATTAAATACTGCAAAGAATCCTTCGTTATTCCTTTTCGATGGCCTTATATACAACCATTACCAATGTTCAACCTGTATTATGCTTTTGTTTTGAAATGTTTACCTCTGACATTTTTTCCTCTGACATTTTTACCTCTGACATTTTTTCCACTGACATTTCTACCTGTGCACGCATGTCATGTATTAGTTTACATAATTAGTAGTTTAAATTCTTTGAAACAAATATCAATTTCCAAATTTATGGTTATTCATGCAAATAAAGTCACGAAATAGAATTTTTGTATCCATAAATTATATATTTTTGGTAATCAAACATTGCATGAGGTAATGTTATAGCTTGCTGGAAACCCCTTCTCAGCGCCTGGCGAGGGGTACGAGTTTTCCGCTCTCAAGTGGCATCGAGGAGATTTTTTATCAGTGTTGAGACTTTTGTATCTATAGCCCCTGGGCGCTGACGTGTCAATTTACTGGCAGCACGAGGTGGAAGTGAGGAGAAAGAGAGGAGGTATGCCAAGGTCGTTGGTCAGTCGGACCGAGCTAGACCAGAAGTTTTAGTGTTAGTCTTATCAATTAAACTCAGTAAAAGTATACTGTAGGTTATCATTTGTTGTGTGTTTATAAGGTTTGCGAGATGTAGAACACTTTAAATGTGTGTATAAAAGAGACTGGGAGAGAGAATACTCATTCTAAGGAAAACAGTGATAAAACCTTTCCCTGCACATTTACCAGAATGATTGTTTAATAAATGCTACTCCCTTTTTTAGTTTTTGGCCTCAATAGAGACTTGTTGTGTTATACTTTTAGAATTAAAAAAATGGCAACTGCAGACATGATCATTCCATTTTTCTTTTCTCTGCAGGGAAATCATGTTTAGTTTAGTGGTCACTACAGGCAGGATAGCTGCTACAGACCACTTAAAGGGGTATTCCGGGCCTGACAAAACCATTCGTTATTTGAATAAGCAGAATAAGAGGCATAATTGGTGAAAATTTGATCAAAATCGGACAAGAAACACGGGAGTTATACCTATTTGAACATCATGTAGTAATGAGCGATCGTTTCAAAATTGCCGCCATATGCAACATCATTGACGAGCAACTCGCCATGGCTTTAGTACATGAAAATACACTTATTTCTCATTTTCGTTACATAAAATTAAATTTTCTCTGCTTGTTTTCACGAATTCATAGAAGAATATCGATGGGCCAACCTCTTTGGAATTTGTAAGCTCATAAATTTGCTTTGTTATGAAGAAAATTTAAATTTTGTAAAATTTCCATGTAGAAGTCAAAATGGCTGCAGCTCGCAAGTGACGTCACGATCGATAGCAATTGCGAACGATACTAAAAATCGGAGCAAAGTTCATCCTGTCATAACTTGTTTATTGCTCTACCGTTTTGGCTCAGATTTTCGATCAAGATTCTTCATATTCACTTTATTTTATAGCAAACATCACATTTCAGGGGTGGAATTCCCCTTTAAATAGACATGCTGTCTGAATGTTTATAGGTCATGCAATAATACAATAAGAATGAAGAGGTCTACAAACCTAGACTAGTGGCCATGCAGTTTACTGCAGCCCAGAGAAGATTATCTCTATGATAGCACTATGCCTGGGGGGAGAGGGGGGGGGGGGGGGGGGGCAGTTAACCCAGTATGGAATTGTTGACAGAAGAGATAAAAGTGTCAAAATCGGAAAAGAAGGCGACCAGTTGATTTCCATCGAGGTGGAACTGAAACAAACAGAGAATTCACCTAATGGGGTTTCACTTCCTATTTTCTTGACACCATTTGAAATAATACTACAACAAAGAAAATTAGAAGATCGAGGATATTATTAATGTTTTTTTTCATTGTTTTAATAATTTCTCACCGTTTTATTTCATTGTTTTTTAATTTATGTATTTTCTTGTTTTTGTTGTTTTATTTTGTTTTTAAGTATAATTACACTAGTTTACCCCCAAAACAAACACCTGAAAATCAAACAAGACGAAATAACCAATCTTTTTACTAAATTATATCTTTAAAAATATATATATTTCCATATGTTTTGTACAGAAATCACGACAATGAGCATTTTTTGTTTTGACTTGCAGAGAAAAAAGGTCACGTGACTTTTTAACGGAAGGCCCGATTTTCGAAAACTTTGTTTTAAAGATGCACAAGACAAGAAGCGGCGGGGCGTCGTCTTTACAGATTCTGGAGCAATCGGAAAATCAGTCATTAGGGTTAGTAGGTCAATTGGTTTCTTAAAACATCCTAGTATATAATACAATTGAACTTCAGATCGTCGTTTTTCTTAATGTATGAGTAACACAATTGTACCATTTTGGGGACAGAAACTGTTTTTTTCTCTCGTTTCGTATTATATTTTAGTGCATACCAATTGTGTTTTCGCCGTAAATACATAATATGTCTTATTTCCCTATGATACACTTGGAGGGGTGTTCGTGCCCTGCACATATGTTACCTTATATCGAAGATACGATGCCCAAAATAGTCCTTAACCCTGAAAATGCCGGGCTATTTAAGGTCTTTCTACGGGGAGGGGGAGGGGATTATGGCCTCCTCAGATCTTGACTGTGAAATGCCTGATCGCCGCAAAATGTGTACGCATGTTGAGTAAAGTGTATAGAATACTATGATAATTTCCCTTTTTGCAAAATTTACTCATTTGCATATTTGTAGTAATTATGCAAATTAGGTCATAAGATTCCAATTTGTACAATTAAATCATATATTTTTTACAATTAAATATAGGTTTTCACAAAATGGATACCTAAGACCACTTGGAATAAAAGTACAACAACAACAAATTGAAGAACCAAGTTATTCCATATGTGCCCTATTGTCTTTATAATTTCCTTTCTATGTATTTGTTTTGTTTTTTACTTTTGTTCTTTATTTTATTTATAATTGTAATTAAATTATTTTTTAATCTCCCCCCAAAAATAACCTCAAATTAAAAGGGAAAAAATAAAAATCGTTTCATTTTTGTTTTTAAGGGGGGCGGGGGGAGGGGTATATTCCATATTTTCGTTACACAATTCATGAAAATTAGCAATTTTCGGGCTGAAATGCAAAATCAAAAAGTCACGTGACTTCATAAAGTAAGTTTGATTTTCAAAAGTTTCATCTTGACCGTCACCGCAGTATGGTCAGTGCTTCTCTGCCTCTCGCATTGCGAAAAATTAGAGTCATATCTGTCAGCTTGTGAAATAAAGAGTGTTTTAGAAAAAGCAGAAGCCTTACTTTTCCAGTAAATCTCATTGCATAAATGTAAATACATTTATTGCAATATATCATAAGAAATATAATACAATCTTCTTTTATACGACACCAAGTTGTAATGATTGAGCTTACGGTTATTGAACTGCGAGAATTTTGAATTAGCAATGCCCAAAATTGATTTGGTGACGACAAATTGATATATTGATCAACAATATTGAATACTAATTGTTTTAAACCTTTACCATTCCTTTCCGGTCAACTAAATCGTTGCCAAACCGGCTTATTTTTTGTAATCGATGCCTTGCCTCATCATGCACCTGACCAACGAACATTGTGTATTTTCGTTAATGAGATGAGAATCGTGTCTCCAGCAAGTTGCTAAGGCTATTCATTATCATGTCCCCCCATCGCGATGTACCCTCCTAATCAGCAATTTGCAGTAATGTTATGGAATTTGAAATGGAAGGGTCTAGTCAGAATCTAAGAAAAGTCTTTGGCCGGAGAACGTCATTACGACACCACAGACCATCGATGAATTCCGGCAGATGCTACACGGCAACCCCCAAGTTTTATTATTTGCATTTCATTTAAAGGGATCTGGTAACTTTGTGATGAGTTATTAATTTACTGTGTATTGGGGTGATTTGATATGTCCACAAAGTAATGCGTGGACAATTCACGTTAAGTAGATGATGTCTGGCTGAGATATGAGGAAAAATGGAAATGGAAATGATAAATTACTAACTCATTGTACTTACTTTGTACACGGCATGAAATTATCCCGTAGACAATTTTATATCTGAGCTCTTCATTCATAATTATCTCTTGAACGAAATGGAAATTTTAAAAACCGAAACCTGTTCAGTGCTTTTATTGTTAATTTGAACATGATAATGTATGAGAGAACCACTCGAGTTTCAAGCAAGTTTTTGGAAATGTTGACAATGTTACTATTAAACATAGTTACTTTTTTACATTGTAATCTCATGCGCAAAGTACTTTTAAAATTATTCCTTTAAAAACATTCATATTCATTTCTTATTAAATGTAAACAAAAACAAAAAAAACATTTCGATTCCGCTTTTTCGAAAACACTCTGTTCATGGAAAGCCAACTTGCGGACTTCGGAAAAATTACCATCCATCGCAATTCGATTTCTACTTCTACGTTAATACTCGCCGTTCAAAACTGCTGTATTCTGCACTTATATAAATTGTATACAATGACAGTTTTAAAGAAGGTCTGACATTTGTAATTCAGCTTTTTAGCAAAAGTTAAAAACCTGCCTATAACAATCAACCAGTCGATTATACAAATACTATTGTCCTCGCTCCTTTGTTGCCCGAAAATGACGTTTGAATTATTAGTCTAAAATAAACCGATTTGCCCGAATATGATTATGAAATCTTCTTGCCCGAAAATTACACGGATTTGCCCGAATTCAACACAGCTTCGATAGATTAGAGATGGAGGAAATAGACATCGATTAACGATGCGATATGATTACAAAAGCAATGCTAGAAAAGCAAAAGCTGTTACCCACATTAAAGAAATAAAGGCAGTAAGATCGGAAGAGGACAGCACTAGTTCAACGAAGAAAGTTTGAACGTTTAAGCTAATGGGGTTTCATGAATATGGGGCAAGAATGATATCAAATATGCATTTCCCTCCAACAAGAAACCATGTTCTAGTCATCACGGAAAGCCTATAAACCATTCTAAGTAAGAATGTTCAAGGAGGCATATAGCGGCCAATTTCAAAAGTTGACGATATCGTGGATTTAAGGATCAAAACTTGATTTGATCTGTTTGATAATATCAATTATACATTTTAACCCCAAATAACTCCATCATTCAGATTTTAATTAGAAGTGAAGGTCGATCATTCAAAGTAAAAAATATTCATCGTGGCTGATGTCGGACATTTTGAGAATTGGCCGCCACAATATATTTCAGGTTACAATCTACGTCTGATCATCATAGTTATATCAAATATGAATTTTCATCCAATACAACCCCGGAAATTATCTTATAATGAGTGACTAACTATCAAAATGAGATGATTCGTGGTGGTTGACTGAGACCATTTTGAAATTTGGCCGCCATCTTGGATTTCATGAGAATGATATCAATTGTGAATTCCTCACCCAATAATACCACATTAACCATGTTATGTTTAGCGTTTGGTATCTTATCATTGAAAATAAGATCGTTTATTGTGGCTGATGGTGGCCATTGTGAAAATTGGCCGCCACGATCCCGGAACTGCCAGAAATGACCCAACTACGAATCGATGCTATTAAAACCACTATCATCTGTTTTGAGGCTGCCATGTTTTTCAATTGTACCATATGAAACGTCATCTGAGCCCATTTGAGCATGCAGTAACATAAGCGGGTTATGTTACTCTTATTGTTGAATCTGCCGCTATGTCAGTGGTTACGTAATACACTTTGGTTAGTGCAAGGTCAGATGACGTTTCATGTGGTACAGTTGGGAAACATGGCAATCTCTAGTGTTTAGTCAAAACAGATTGTAGTGGTTTCGTTATTACTACAATTGATGTGAATTATACAGTTATTAGTAACATTAAGGAGGTACAGTACGCCTAGTACATCCTTAGTAACAGGAAGCGAAAATGCCAGAGCTTGATTTCCCTTTAATGTAGTAACCGTATATGAAAACTTACAGCACATGATGATGTGTGTATGCAATTTAACAATTTGTCTTTATGTAAACCTGAACCAAAGAACTTAAAGCCCCATATCATATAAGTATATCGTTCAAAAACATTTTTTCCCCCCGCTATTTTGTGTTTAAAAACAAAACAATGCTATGAAGGGTTTGAGGAAAATACGTTCAGTTAGTACCAATATGTTACTTATGATTTCACAAAATTTGGAAGTTGAAACCTATCTGAAACAAATTAACCCTAATCCCACTGGGGGGGGGGGGGGGGGGGCGGCATTGTGGCCCCCCCTCAAATCTCGGCAACGAATGGACCGATTGACTTGGAAATTGGCACATACGTAAAACAAGTCAAGTAGAATAAGAATAAAAAATTTAAAAAAATTGGACTATTATCTTTTTTTTGATAATTAATTAAAATTTTGAATGACATTTTTGACGAATTTGGGGGAAAATTGGAATTTTCATCTAAAATCTAGAGAAATTACAGGATTTCTTCAAGTTTTCTGTAAAAATACTTTCAAATGATGTAATTCATCATATCCATGTTTTTTTTATGGTGATAACATTATATCACTAATTTGCATAAATTATGCAAATTCGTATTCCCGGATTTACCCACATTGTTTTCATTCTAATGTATTTCTAGGGCTGTGTCCAAACGGTCGGATATCCAATATCCGACCGTGAAGGTCGGATACCGAATACAAATTTTCGGATACGAATATCCGGGAAAAAAAAAATTCTGTTCCCCATTCGATAGATTCGATTAGAAAATGGCAAATTGAACCCTGCTTATCTAATATCTATTGCTAAAGTTAAAAGTTAAGGTATTTGCATAAATTACAAAAAAACTAAACAAATAATAAACCAAAGGTACTAAGCGGATTAATATACAAGTGTTATAGTGAGAGCCAAATTTAGCAGAATATATGATGAGATATCAAAGTCTTTCATCTTGACAGCCGTTTGTACACTAACATCGCACTGTCGTGCCGATTCTAATTGAAAAAACTGACAGAATATTTATATGTGATTTAAAAAAAATAATAATAATAAATAAATTAAAAAAAAAAAAAAAAAAAAAAAAAAAAAAAAAAAAAAATCGGATATTCGATATCCGACCGTTTTTACACGACTCAAATCCGATTTTCAAAATATTCGATTTTACTCAGCTTTTTTTTTTTTTTTTTTTTTTTTTTTTAGACGAATTTATCTCTGAAGTGTATGAATTAAACTAATAACAAAGAAATAATCAAAATTATAATTCAATGTAACAATTATAACAGATTAGGAGTTTACATGGCATCGAATATGAATTACATATAAACCTGTACAAAAATTGCAGTTTTTTGTGACGGTTGAGCAATTATCGACCTCTAAAATCAGTTCTACATGTCTGACCGCGGTGAATTATATATCAAAACATGCGGGAGACTTGAGAGAAAAAAGTCATGAAGTTTGACCGTGAAATTTCAATCGGTCTAGATGCACATCGAAAAAAACCACAGGGGGAGGGGGGGGGGGATGGGCCAAAATGCCCCCCCCCCCCCCCCAAGTGGGATTAGGGTTAAGAGGAAACCTACATTTTCAGGACGAAACAAAAACCACAAAACATGATGTATAGTTTGCGGTAACATGTTAACCACCACAACAGACATGATAGAAAGAAGTTAATGTAATACAAAATATATCATAATTTTGCAATAAAATGTTAGGAAAATGCGCACGTTGTTAAAATCATAGAAACCTGAGCAAGCGGAGAGGGGGAGGGTGAGGGGGAGGGGGAGAGGGAGGGGGAGGGCGATGATACAAAAACCTTTGCCCTTGGGTTTTTATACGGGTTAGGGTTTATCAGGGTTAGTCGAAATACAATCAATAGCACGCATTTATGAATTAAGTTAATTAATTACTTACCACCAAGTACTTGCTTGAGATTCAGGAGAAATTTCGTATACTTCGCACCGTCCACGTCGGTGATTGAAAGTCGTCCATCTTTAACAGAATGTACCAAAATGGCGGCATCATATTTATGAAGATCGTGTGGGACTACCTTCAGAAGGCCGTTGATTTGTTCATAACATACTTGCATATGGCTTGTTTCTGGTGAGGCGTGTAAAACATTTAACAAACCCCTTATTTGATCTGACGGCAATATTGAACAGACGGCAACTTTAAACGCCATCGTGAAAACTGAAGTTGACTCGCAGATAAATTATGGAATATCCATATCATAACTCGATGCCGATCAGTCCGCCTACTGAGTATTCTCGTATATAACACGATCAGCTTATTGCCACTCCTATCACCTAACTTACAAATGCGATACGTGTCACAGTTGATCGTTCTACAAGGCTTGGGGTACAAGCGAGCAAGCGATTGGTTCTGTGAATGAGTGCGCGCGCACGCGCATAAGTGCCAGTTCATCATATCCATGTTTTTTTTATGGTGATAACATTATATCACTAATTTGCATAAATTATGCAAATTCGTATTCCCGGATTTACCCACATTGTTTTCATTCTAATGTATTTCTAGGGCTGTGTCCAAACGGTCGGATATCCAATATTTATGAAGATCGTGTGGGACTACCTTCAGAAGGCCGTTGATTTGTTCATAACATACTTGCATATGGCTTGTTTCTGGTGAGGCGTGTAAAACATTTTACAAACCCCTTATTTGATCTGACGGCAATATTGAACAGACGGCAACTTTAAACGCCATCGTGAAAACTGAAGTTGACTCGCAGATAAATTATGGAATATCCATATCATAACTCGATGCCGATCAGTCCGCCTACTGAGTATTCTCGTATATAACACGAGCAGCTTATTGCCACTCCTATCACCTAACTTACAAATGCGATACGTGTCACAGTTGATCGTTCTACAAGGCTTGGGGTACAAGCGAGCAAGCGATTGGTTCTGTGAATGAGTGCGCGCGCACGCGCATAAGTGCCAGTTAAATGTATAAATGTGGAATTGTTGCATTTCCAGCAGCAAAACCCCTAACAAAATATTTTAATCGATCTGAATATTTGTTATTGACAGGCCTGTATCGATTGTTCAATCTCAGTATTTAAGAACATGCTCAACACTGTAAAACTATTTTGAATTGGCAAATTAGGAAATCACTATTTGTGGAATTTATAATGACAAGCGTGATGTTAGCATTTCATAAAGCTGGATTTATAGGTGAGTATTAAAATATATTGTATATATGTTATTGTGAGTTATGCCTAGTTAATCGAATGAAGAAAACAATCTTCAAATAGGTTCTTCCATTTTAAGTTTGGGCTCTCTTGTTACTTGAATAATTTGGTATCGTGGTAAACACTGTCCATTCCCCTGTATATTATGGAATGCGCAGTACACATGAATATGGGCCCAAGTTCAAAGTTAAATATTGCATAACATAGCATTGCACCTAACAGTGAATCTATAAATATACTAAATTTAACGTATTACATGGTATATCTTAAAGTAGATTATAAGCATGTTCTAATTACCTCTTGCATATGCATATGCATATGCATATGTGAGTGTATATCACACAATAGCTAGTGTACTTTACACCTAAGAGTTGCTATAAAAAAAAACACACACACAGGTTTATAAGCAAACAGTGCTGAATCCTGATGAAATGTTAACATTCTTTTGTTTTGCTTACTTATTTATTTATGTATTTATTTATTACCAAATGTACTGCTACACAAACAATACGAATTACAACGTCATCACAATATCGTACACATAATGCACTAAATAATATATGTTCAATACAGGAGACAAAAAATGTTTGTAAAACATTTTAATACAGATAATGATAAATGAAACGATTAATATATTTTCACGAATATTACATACTATAACTCAACTTCTAAAAGAAAAAAAGTGGAGGAGCCACTTTTTGAGGCAGGGCTTGTTGTGTGAAAAGCCCCTGAACGGTTTATTAATTAGCATGGTTAAATCAATCACAAACAATTCAATACATTGCACATGCTTTATTAATGATTATTTCATTATATACGTACTACATATGAGATGAACCTTTTACTTTTATTAGCATGAGCAAAGGATACGCATGTGAAATAGATGATATATTCACTGCCCGTTTGCAACTGTCCGCGCTCCGCTAGCGCTGGGCTGGAGATATCAACAAGCCGGCATAAGGTGAACTAGTATAATCTTTTGCAAGTAGCGTATACGAGTTTCAGCATGTGGATAAATATTTCAAAATCTTTACATTAACCTATCAGTTTTCTTTTATTCTTTTACGCGGTAGGTGATAAAAACATTTTTGTCATTTGGTGTGTGCGGGACGTTTCCCAGTACTGTTATTTGGCTTAGCCCAAAAAAGACTGGGGGGGGGGGGGGGGGGGGGCTGATTAACCCCCCCCCCCTCCTCTATTTTCGCGATTACTTCGCAATGCTTACATATTTTACACTGCCACTTCATGACTTTTTTCCTTAGAGTCTCGCGCATCTTTTGATAGCAAATTTGCGCACACCGGTTCAACAATCCAGGTGTTATGTAATATCGCGATCGCGTGTCACTGAAAATTCATTTTTGTTTTGGTTAATTCTTCCATATATAACATACAGAGTTTTTTGATGCACCTTTTATGTTGCAGTTTTATACCCATCTTTTCACATGTACTGTTAGTATTCCCATTTGGCATGGTGAATTAAACCTATTGCATTCTCATTTGCATAAAATATTACATTATAAACCGAACACAAAAAGTAACTTCACCCCTAAGCAATTGCCAATAATTTCATAACCAAGAATTGTTTGAAGATTTCGTATTGCCAATATATCCATATGGTAGTTAGGAAAATAATGTGCAAAAATAAGAGGTAACCATTAATCCACGGTTGAGTGAGCACACATTACAGAACATATTGCCCTACTTAAACTATGGCCTTCTTGCTTGGGGGAACACGCATCAATCGTTTTTAGATAGGCTATTATTGTTACAAAAAAGGATTATTCGTATTATTTGTGATTCCACTGCACGCTCCCATACAGACCCTTTATTTTGTAATAATAAATTATTCAAAATTAATGACTTGTACTTATACCAATTAGGTCAATTTATGTATAAATATGATAATAATTCATTACCTTCAGCTTTTGATTTTATGTTTTTTAAAAATCAATCGGTTCATAATTACCCAACTAGACAGTCAAATGAATTTCATTTACCCCTTTTAAGAACTTTATTAGCTCAGAATACGTTTATTTATGATGGTCCTAAATTTTGGAATACTCTTGATATAGGTATGAAAAAAATTCTTTCAAAAGAAAACTTAAGTTATATTTATTACAACGTTATGGTACTAGTTAACTTAATTGTTTGGTAATGAAAAAGGGTCATCGTAAAAAACCTTTCATTATTATTATTGTTGCTTATTCTGGAAATTGCGCCGCTATTTTAATGAAATAATATTTCTTATTCTCTTAATTTGTATGACATTTTTGTTTTTATTTTATTTTATTTTATACATTTTCTTTTAGTCTTGCAGGTCCATACCTTCTCATTCCATACCTTCTCAATCCATTCATATTTTCTATATTTTCATTATCTTTTGTACAGCATCTACTTGTTCATGTATGCTTCCACACTGCGTCTTATTTGTTCATACATTCATGTTCTCTTCAGTAGTCTCCGTAGGCACAACACTATTTTGAATTCTTATCAAACAGTTTTGTAATAATTACATTTTTTTGTAATACTACACTGTATAATATTTCCTATCTTGTTTGTTTGTTTTTGTTTTTTTTCTATTATTCACAATTTTTCCGTATTTGATTTTTCGTATTTTTTTCCGTATTTGATACTTTCATTACTTTGTAAAACATTAATTTTTGAGGGATTCCACATTCTACAAGCCATGCTTTTTAGTGGATCCCTCCATTTTCACTTGAAATTTAAACATACAGCAACATTCGTTTACTTTCTGTTTCCGCTTTTATAATATGATTATTTCTAAATGTCAAAATTGAATTGTACCTTGTTTAAAAATCTAAAAATGTCGTAGTATCTTAATTCATTATATTTTAATCAATTATTATATCAACATACATTTTGATTGCCAATGTTTATAATTTATTGTTTATACTTTCACAAATGTTGTTGTGAATTATTCATTGTAAATATATGTACCTTCTTGTTGAAAATGAAATAAAATTGAACATTGAACATTGAACATTGAACAAATGGTCATATTTCAAAATTCGCAAAAGTATTATCATCATTACAAATTATTGAGAGTTGGAAAATTAAAAAATGTACTGTTTTACAATTGCAATTAATGCATTTTACCATATGTGCCATCAAAAAAATCAAAATGAATGGAATATCAAACAGCATTGTTTCATAAACCATGATCAATGCATTCCGCCACAAGTGCGGATTCACAACAATGTACAGGCACGCGTAATACCTTGTGACTTTTGAATTGGGTAATTTTTTCTTTAATCTGTGCTCATTCAGCCATAAAGTAATGAATATCTTTGATTTTCGCACATATTGAACATAACAACTGTTTAAATATTCTGGTAAGATGATATTTTGAAAAAATAATCGGTTATGAAATTATGGGCAATTGCTTAGGGGTGAAGTTACTTTTTGTGTTCGGTTTATAAAGAATAATACAAAGAAAAACATAGAAAACGGTAAAACTAAATAAATTTTCATGATTATCCTGTTGTTTTATCAGAGATTGTGTAAGTTTAAATAATCTTAGCATGTTTATTGTACCAGGAGCGCAGTTTTGTTTCATAAGAATCACCATATATAAAGAAAAGTACAAAAAATACAAAAAAAGATTTTTTTTTGCATAATTAATTAGCTCGAATTAGCATTTTCTAATTAATTTTTGGTTTTAACCATGCAATATTGTAGAGCTCATGGAGACATATCACCATGCCAAATTTGGATTCGATCGGAGTTTCGGTTGCTGTGAAAAATACAACAAATACAACAAAATACAATTTTGGAATAACTAATTTGCTGTAGTTAGCATATTCTAATCAAAACAATTATTTTACTATGCAATACTGTATATCTCATGAACATCTATCACCATGCCAAATTAGGAGTTTCGGTTGCCAAAATCTGGGGGGGGGGGGGGGCTTTTTAGCCCCCCCCCCCCCCCATTTTTGTTAAGGTTCAAAATAGCCCAGTCTTTTTAGGGTTAAAGAAAAAAATGCAGTGTGAATTATGCAACACAAAATCTCCAACAAATAATAATATTTTAAGCTATCTCATGCTTCAATGTGAGTAGGCCAGTCAGAAATAGCCGACTCTGTGTTATGCTGTGAACACTTTCTTTTCACAATCCACTAAGTGGAGACGGTTACTATAACCAGATACAGTTCAGTGGAACAACTGCCCGAGAGACTGGTTTTATGGTCTAGTATAATCCATAAAATACTTGAATGTTGAATTGTTCACAATAATCAGTGGTAAGAGTTTGATTCAACCCACAGTGCGATTGATCACAGTCGACTGTAAGAGTAAAATAGTATCTAACGTGTATATCTATAAAAAAAATGTCTCAAAATATCGTAATAATATATTTGCCCTGCCGAGTGACATCTTGACTTTTTGAAAAATGTACGAAATGCTTATACACTTCTTTCAAAATCATGATATGTCCATTTAATAATCATTTTAACAAAACATCACATGCACAATTTTGCATAAAAAATAGTTGAAACCAAGGAGTTCTTAGAGAGCGCCCTCTTGAGTTATAGAGGTTCTTTTTTAATGATAACAGGGATTTTACCTAGTTGTTTGTAATTATGTTAACATTTCGAGCAAGATGGAGTTTTAACTATTAGTTTGTACTGTAATGGTGCAGGTTTTGGTTACTAAAATGCAGTTCTACCAAAACTCAACTATCCCTTTAAGCAGTAGTAAATATGACATCAGGATACTTGTTATAATAAAATCAAATAATCTTTGAAGAAAAAGAAGCATAAATAGGTATCAAATTTACTGATGCACGGATAATCTGAACATCTAAGCTCTTAAATACATTTTTAATACTTACTTTATACAGTAGTCATCCTAGTGGTTTTCGTGAATTGCGAAGGACTCGGACAGGGCATTTCATTCTTGAAAGGGGATACAGCTAAGCTACCTTGCCAATATGGAGGCGGAGAAGTTCAATTGACAACTTGGTTCGATCAGAATGGAGCTATGTGGGACTTAGTTATACAGCAAGAAGCTGGAAAATCGAAGGTTTATGGAAATGGCTATTCACCTAATCGTGTAGATTTGGACGACGATTCGACATCGCTTATCATCAGGAATATAACCCTGTCAGATGAAGGATATTATAAGTGCAACGTGTTCGCCTCAGGATCAAAGGATTTGTTTTTGAAGCTGCACGTTATTGGTGAGAACACTAATTTTTTTTTTCTTTTCAGATTCGCCTTAAATAGCGTATTAATTTACTAATTCACTTCAGTCAATATTGATGCAAAAATACTGCTGAAAACTGATAATCTACTATAATAATGCCTGTGTAATAAAATGAGACTAATTTTAGGCCCTATATTGACTGTCATTTGGTATATATATTTCAATTTCAAATTTTATTCAACACTAATCATATATATATATACATTTAAAATATACAGATGTAAAATGAGGTACAAAATCTTATACAAAAGAAAATAATCATATATGATAGTGTTTGGGATAGGTAGGAAGGAAGTGTTCCTTATATAAAAACCTATCCTATATACATACCCATGCAAAATCAAAACAAACAAAAAAAATACATACTTCACTACGCTACAAAAAAGAAAGGAAAAAAAGAAGGAAAAAGTCATGTACAGTTAGAGATAACAAAAACAATTAATATAGGATATTTAAAACATATATCATAATTCAAGTCAATTATGCCGATCTACTGGTTATTATATTTATTTAACAAAAACACTTTATATTTTATTTTAAAAAGATTGAGAGTTTTGCTTTTTCTAATTTCCAGAGGTATACTATTCCATATTACAGGTTCTTTAAAAAACAATGAATGTTGTATAGATGTCGTTCTTATTTTAGGGAGGTGATAATTTAGGGCATTTCTAGTATTGCAACTATGCACATCACAATTCAATTTAAAACATGTTAATACAACATTTGGCAAATGACCGTTAAAACATAAAAACATACACACTGCAATATAAAAATTAGCCATATCATAAAACGTTCAATATTCCATGTTCATAAAATAAAGGATGCAATGTGCATACTAATCAGAATGTGTTATAATACGTATGGCTTTTTTTCCAACTTGAATAATCTTTCCATATCTTTGTCATTACAATTAGCCTATGCAACTATACAATAATTCAAGTAAGGTGTTATAAACATATAATATAGCATTTAAATATATTAAAGGAATACAATTTAAATTTATATAAAATACCAATATTTTTGAAATTCTACTACACATCGAATTTATATGCACATGCCACTTTAACTTATGATCAACTGTAATACCTAACAACTTCAGACTATCTACAGGTTCAAATGTATGATCATTTACTCGCAAATGAACATTATTAACATCAATTTTCTTATTTGTAAAAACCATATACTGTACTTTGTTTTATCACAATTTAAAACCAACTTGTTATTTAAAAAAACAATTAAATAGTTTCACAACTTCCTGCTTAAAAACATGTTGTAAAACCTGAACATTAGAATGGGACATAAAAACACTGTCTTGTTTCATCAGCAAATAAAATAAACTTCAATTTATCCGAAATATTGCACATATCAATAACATAAATAATAAACTAGATGTTGAATTCGTCACGTTTGACGAATTAAGGTTATACATATTGAAATTTCGATATGATGATATTGACTTTTCAACGCGTAATACGATGATGTCATCACATTTACTTGGCATAAATTAATGACACAAAATAGGGTAACAATATTAATTCGTAACAAAAGGGGAGGGGGAAGCTCGTAAATTTACCAAAATGACTGTAAAATGGCTCTGTACTTGACGCCTTATTTTGACCATATCACACCTTTCCTTTGGCCGATTTTTACCCGGTTTTCAGCATGTTAAAGCTGAGTTTCTGCTACACTATCGCGATTTTCGATTTTATTTCACGATTAGAGCACGGGAACAGGTCGTAATTGAAGGTTGAACTTTTTTTTAATTTATCGTGAACAATGAGGACTTTACAAAATCTGATTGGCCAATGTTAAATTTGTAAAAATATGTGCAACTCATACTCTTTCAGAATATGTAAAAATATTTGTATATCCATGTATCAAAGAAGTTGTGACCGATAAGAGAAGTGCATGTTTGACCAGATTTAGCCAATTTTCACACTCTTTGCGCGATTTCAACTTTAACCGGTCAATTCGATGACTTTAGAACATTTACTCGGCATAAAGGAAGTATGAATTCGTATCTGCAACTCATAATCTATCCAAATATTGAAATAAAATTGGGTTTTTTTCGACTTTTGAAAAAGTTATGGCCGAATTAAAAAAGGATGTTTTTACCATATTTTGCCAATTATTTGTTTTGAACTGTTCGCCGTTAGATGTTAGATGGCGCTATACAGACTTAGCCAATTTTCACACTCGTGCGCTTTTTAAATCTTAACGGTCAATATGATGACTTTGTAACATTTACTCGGCATAAATGAGGTATGAATTCGCATCTACAACTCATAATCTTTCCGGATATTCAAAGAAATTTGCGAGTTTGTGGACTTTTTAAAAAGTTATGGCCGATAAGAGACCAGACTTGGGAAATTTTCACACTCGTGCGCTATTTAATTTTTAACCGTCAATATGATGACTTTATGACATTTACTCGGCATGAATGAGGTATCTATTCGCATCTACAACTCATAATCTATCCAAATATTCAAATAAAATTGGGTTTTTGTCGACTTTTTAAAAAGTTATGGCCGAATTAAAAAAGGATGTTTTTACCATATTTTGCCAATTATTTGATTTGAACTGTTCGCCCTTAGATGTTAGATGGCGCTGTTCAGACTTAGCCAATTTTCACACTCGTGCGCTTTTTAAATCTTAACGGTCAATATGATGACTTTGTAACATTTACTCGGCATAAATGAGGTATGAATTCGCATCTACAACTCATAATCTTTCCGGATATTCAAAGAAATTTGCGAGTTTGTGGACTTTTTAAAAAGTTATGGCCGATAAGAGACCAGACTTGGGAAATTTTCACGCTCGTGCGCTATTTAATTTTTAACCGTCAATATGATGACTTTATGACATTTACTCGGCATGAATGAGGTATCTATTCGCATCTACAACTCATAATCTATCCGAATATTAAAATAAAAATGGGTTTTTGTGGACTTTTACAAAAGTTATGACCGAATAAAAAAATGGTTGTTTTTGAGCATTTTCAGATTTTAAGATCCTTAGACGGGCGCGTACGCGCTTGTTACGTGACGCATGCGCATGCGCATACTCGGAAAAGTTGCCACTCGGCGTGATAATTATTGGTGCTAAATTTAAAGGGAAATAGAAGATGCATGACTGAGATACATCCATGAATGTAATTTCACAAAATGGCGTCCCGATGACGTCACGAACAGTCGGCGGCACCCAAAAGTTTGGCAGTTCTAAGTTAGACCAAGATCTATCATCCCGCAAAGTTTCAGGACAATAGCTGCACCCGTTATTGAGGTATCCGACGAACAAAATCCTTGTTTTCGTGTCTCTATGCATTGGCATACAGACACAAAAACAATACTAGATGTTGAATTCGTCACATTTGACGAATTAAAGGTTATACATATTGAAATTTCGATATGATGATATTGACTGTTCAACGCGTAATTATGATAATGTCATAACATTTACTTGGCATAAATGAATGACACAACATAGGGTAACAATATTAATTCATAACAAAAGGGGAGGGGGAAGCTCTTAAATTGACCAAAATGACTGTAAAATGGCTCTGTACCTGACGTCTTATTTCAACCATATCACACCTTTCCTTTGGCCGATTTTGACCCGGTTTTCAGTATGCTAAAGCTGAGTTTCCTCTACACAATCATTTTATCGATTTTATTTCACGATTAGAGCACGGGAACAGGTCGTAATTGAAGGTTGAACTTTTTTTTTACTTTATCGTGCACTATGGAGACTTTACAAAATCTTATTGTCCATTGTTAGGTATTATAAATATGTGCAACTCATACTCTTTCAGAATATGAAAAAAATATTTGGATATATCCATGTATCAAAGAAGTTATGACCGATAAGAGAAGGGCATGTTTGACCAGATGTAGCCAATTTTCAAACTCGTGCGCGATTTCAACTTTAACCGTCAATTCGATGACTTTATAACATTTACTCGGCATAAATGAGGTATGAATTCGTATCTACAACTCATAATCTATCCGAATATTAAATAAAATTGGGTGTTTGTGGACTTTTTAAAAAGTTATGGCCGAATACAAAAAGGATGTTTTTACCATATTTTGCCAATTTGCGTGCGCGCGGACATATTTTTGAATTATCCGCCGATAGATGGCGCTATTCTCCACTCCAAATCATGGTCGTAATTGAAGGTTGAACTTTTCTTTTACTTTATCGTGCACTATGGAGACTTTACAAAATCGGATTGGCCATTGTTAGATATGTAAAAATATGTGCAACTCATACTCTTTCAGAATATGTAAAAATATTTGGATATATCCATGTATCAAAGAAGTTGTGACCGTTAAGAGAAGGGCATGTTTGACCAGATTTAGCCAATTCTCACACTCGTGCGCGATTTCAACTTTAACCGTCAATTCGATGACTTTATAACATTTACTCGGCATAAATGAGGTATGAATTCGCATTTACAACTCATACTCTATCCGAATATTAAAAGAAAATTGTGTGTTTATGCACTTTTTAAAAAGTTATGGCCAAACAAAAAAAGTATGTTTTTACCATATTTTGCCAAATTGCAAGCGCGCGTAATTTTGACTTTGACGCGCGCGTACTCCGTTATTATGAGTCAACAATGACTCAAATTGATAGGGTGTGTTGAGGGATCTATAAGGAATGCAAAACATGTGAAAAAACGACAATTTTACTATTCATTCGCGTTACGCGCGCAAATACGCGCGCGCCGACGCGCACGCGCGGAATTTTTTGAAACGCTTAAAATCGTCTAAAACATATAGTAAATTACTCGGGTTGAGGTTTTGAGCATTTTTTGACATTTTTTTTCATTTGACGGACGCGTACGCGCGCGTTTTCGAGTCTAATTGTACGCGCATGAGCTTAAAAGATGACCATTGACCCGATTAATATTGATGCGAAATTTGAATTGAAATTGATAAATCATGACTGAGATATGATGATTATTAACATTTTACAAAATGGCGTCCTGATGACGTCATAGTAATGTGACGTCGCTGAAAAAGTTTGCAGATCTAAGTTAGATCATGATCTATCATCATGTGAAGATTCATGACAATTGATTCATGTGATCTTGACATATGCGACGAACAAAATTGATGGGAAGAATAAATAAATAATAATAATAATAATAATAATAACTAGATGTTGAATTCGTCACTTTTGACGAATTAAGGTTATACATATCGATTTATTATGATAAAAGGATGATTCCAAAAATAACTACTCAATCATGATATCAATAATAATAGATTCCCCCCCCCCCCCCCCTGAAAAAAGAAAAAAAAAAGGAAA
Source organism: Echinarachnius parma (assembly GCA_037951105.1). Classification (NCBI taxonomy): domain Eukaryota; kingdom Metazoa; phylum Echinodermata; class Echinoidea; order Clypeasteroida; family Echinarachniidae; genus Echinarachnius; species Echinarachnius parma. The sequence continues at coordinate 39,657 of JBAMJV010002552.1, forward strand.
AAAAAAAAATTATTGCCTTGGATTCGAACCCACGACCCTTTGATCTTGTGTCACAAATTATACCGCGAGACCAACATTAGATCTCTTAACAAAAATGGGAAATCGGGAAAGATACATCAGTGATTGCACATTCCATTTGTCATTGTAACAGTGAATTATTTGACCTTTGAACCTAATTTACATATCCTTAACGCCACTTTCATAATCTGATCTTATCTAATGAAAATTGTTCCTTTCATTATAACATACATGTGTGCTGAATTTCATGTCCGCGGCGTACGTGGTTATTAAGTATTCATGCTTGATTTATTTGACCTTTGACGGTAAATATGACAATGAAATATGCATTTTCGCGATTTGGTGTTAACTTATGCAATGATGGGCTTGCAAATCCCTATCTACATGCGAAGTTTCACATTGGTAGCATAATTCCTCCAGCAGTTATAGGTCGAAAGCATACGTTTTGGCTAAACCTCAATTTTATCAGATTTGGACTCTTATTTACAATCAAACAATTCATCAGGATCCAGTTAACATAACGAATTGTTGTGAAAAGATTGCGAATGGAGTACGACATCAGCTACGATATATCGAAATTTGGGAGAAAATTTATGGAGAATAAGCGAGATATGGTCAATAGTCCGCTGTGATCGATTTCAACATTGATTGAAATTGATTAAAATTCGCATTTTCAACTTTAACCGTCAATACGAAGACTTTATAACATTTACTCGGCATAAATGAGGTATGAATTCGTATCTACAACTCATAATCTATCCGAATATTAAAAGAAAATTGGGTGTTTGTGGACTTTTTAAAAAGTTATGGCCGAATACAAAAAGGATGTTTTTACCATGTTTTGCCATTTTTTGCCATTTTGCGTGCGCGCGTAATTTTGACTTTGACACGCGCGTACTCCGTTATTATGAGTCAATAATGACTCAAATTGATAGGGTGTGCTGAGGGATGTATAAGAATTGCAAAACATGTAAAAAAACTACATTTTTTGTATTCATTCGCGTTACGCGCGCAAATACGCGCGCGCCGACGCGCACGCGCGGAATTTTTTGAAACGCTTAAAATTGTCTGAAACATATAGTAAATTACTCGGGTTAGGGTTTTGAGCATTTAAAAAAAAAAAAATTAATTGACGAACGCGTACGCGCGCGTCTCCGAGTGTAATTGCATGCGCATGAGCTTAAAAGATGAACATTGACCTGATAAATATTGATGCAAAATTTGAATTGAAATTGATATTTCATGACTGAGTTATGATGATTATTAACATTTGACAAAATGGCGTCCTGATGACGTCACAGTGATGTGACATCACTGAAAAAGTTGGCAGTTCTAAGTTAGAACATGATCTATCATCATGTGATGATTCATGATATTTGATTCATCTGATCTTGAGATAATCGACGAACAAAATTAGGAAGAAGAATAAAGAAAAATCTTGACGAAATCAATAGGTTATACATATGTATATGTATAACCTAATAATAAAAATTCGAACAAAATCAATAGGTTATACATATGTATATGTATAACCTAACTAGATGTTGAATTCGTCACTTTTGACGAATTAAGGTTATACATATTGAAATTTCGATATGATGATATTGACTTTTCAACGCGTAATATGATGATGTCATATCATTTACTTGGCATAAATGAGGTATGAATTCGTATCTACAACTTATAATCTATCCGAATATTAAAATAAAATTGGGTGTTTGTGGACTTTTTAAAAAGTTATGGCCGAATAAAAAAAGGATGTTTTTACCATATTTTGCCAATTTGCGTGCGCGCGTAATTTTGAATTTGACGCGCGCGTATTCCGTTATTATGAGTCAACAATGACTCAAATTGATAGGGTGAGTTGAGGGATGTATCAGGATAGCAAAAAATGTGAAAAAAAGAATTTGTTCCTATTGATTTGCGTTACGCGCGCAAAAACGCGTGGCAGACTAATCACAATTGTATAGAGACATATAGTTCCTGAATTCATATTGTTGGGTAATTAAAACCACAGTACTTTTAAAGCATAACTTCAGCTACAACATATCGAAATCTGGGAGAAAATCAACGGAGAATTAGCGAGATATGGTCGGAAGTCTGCTGTGATTGATTTAAAAATCGATTAAAATCAGTTAAAATGCGCATTTTCAACTTTAACCGTCAATATGATTTCTTTATAGCATTTACTTGGCATAAATGAGGTATGAAATCGTATCTACAACTCATAATCTATCCGAATATTAAAATAAAATTTAGTGTTTGTGGACTTTTTAAAAAGTTATGGCCGAATAAAAAAAATATGTTTTTCCCATATTTTGCTAATTTGCGTGCGCGCGTAATTTTGACTTTGACGCGCGCGTACTCCGTTATTATGAGTCAAGAATGGCTCAAATTGATAGGGTGCATTAAGGAATATATAAGGATTGCAAAACATGTGAAAAAACGACAATTTTCCTATTCATTCGCGTTACGCGCGCAAATACGCGCGCGCCGACGCGCACGCGCGGAATTTTTTGAAACGCTTAAAATTGTCTGAAACATATAGTAAATTATTTGGGTTGGGGTTTTGAACATTTATAAAAAAAGTGCAAACGCATGCGCATACGCTTGAAAGATGACCATTGACATGATTGATATTGACACTAAATTTGAATTAAAATTGATGATGCGTGACTGAGATATGATGATTATTGATATTTTACAAAATGGCGTCCTGATGACGTCATAGTGATGTGACGTCACTGAAAAGCTTCGCAGTTCTAAGTTAGATCAGGATCTATCATCATGTGAAGATTCATGACAATTGATTCATCTGATCTTGAGATATGCGACGCACAAAATTAGGAAGAAGAACAAAGAAATAAATAAACTAGATTTTGAATTCGTCACTTTTGACGAATTAAGGTTATACATATCGAATTCTTATGATAAAAGCATTATTCGAAAAAATAACTACTCAATCATCATATAAATAATATCACATACTCCACCCCCCCCCCTAATAAAAAGTAAAAAAGAAGAAAAAAGAAATTAAAAAAATATTATCTTGGATTCGAACCCACGACCCTTAGGTCTTGCGTCACAACTTGTTCCAAGAGACCAACATTAGATCTCTTAACGAAAATTGGAAATCGGGAACGATATATCAGTGATTGCACACTGCATTTGTCATTGTAACAGTGAATTATTTGACCTTTGAACCTAATTTACATGTCCTTAACGCCATTTTCATAATCCGATCTTATCTTATAAAAATTGTTCCTTTCATTACAACCTACATGTGTGCTGAATGTCATGTCCACGGCGTACATGGTTATTCATGCTTGATTTATTTGACCTTTGACGGTAAATATGGCGATGAAATATGCATTTTCGCGATTTGGTGTTAACTTTGGTGTTAATGTTGGGCTTGCAAGTCCCTATCTACATGCGAAGTTTCACATTGGTAGCATAATTCCTTCAGCAGTTATAGGTCGAAAGCATACGTTTTGGCTAAACCTCAATTTATAACAGATTTGACTCATATTTACAATCAAATAATTAATCAGGATCCAGTGAACAAAACGAAATGTTTTGAAAATATTGCCAATAGAGCAGGACATCAGCTACGATATATCAAAATTTGGGAGAAAATTGATGGAGAATAAGCGAGATATGGTCAAAAGTCCGCTGTGATCGATTTCAAAATTGATTGAAATTGATTAAAATTCGCATTTTCAACTTTAACCGTCAATATGATTACTTTATAACATTTACTCGGCATAAATGAGGTATGAATTCGTATCTAAAACTCATAATCTATCCGAATATTAAAAGAAAATTGGATGTTTGTGGACTTTTAAAAAGTTATGGCCGAATAAAAAAAGGATGTTTTTACCATGTTTTGCCATTTTGCGTGCGCGCGTAATTTTGACTTTGACGGGCGCGTACTCCGTTATTATGAGTCAACAATGACTCAAATTGATAGGGTGTGTTGAGGAATCTATAAGGAATGCAAAACATGTGAAAAAACGACAATTTTCCTATTCATTCGCGTTACGCGCGCAAATACGCGCGCGCCGACGCGCACGCGCGGAATTTTCTGAAACGCTTAAAATTGTCTGAAACATATAGTAAATTACTCGGGTTGGGGTTTTGAACATTTTTTGACATTTTTTTTCATTTGACGGACGCGTACGCGCGCGTCTCCGAGTGTAATTGCACGCGCATGAGCTTAAAAGATGACCATTGACCTGATCAATATTGATGCGAAATTTGAATTGAAATTGATATTTCATGACTGAGATATGATGATTATTAACATTTGACAAAATGGCGTCCTGATGACGTCACAATCATGTGACGTCACTGAAAAAGTGGGCAGTTCTAAGTTAGAACATGATCTATCATCATGTGAAGATTCATGATATTTGATTCATGTGATCTTGAGATAATCGACGAACAAAAGTGAGGGGTAGAATAAAGAAGAAGAAGAAGAAAAATTCGAACGAAATCAATAGGTTATACATATGATATATGTATAACCTAACTAGATGTTGAATTCGTCACATTTGACGAATTAAGGTTATACATATTGAAATTACGATATGATGATATTGACTTTTCAACGCGTAATTATGACTAAATGGTGTGAATAGATTGCGAATAGAGCAGGACATCAGCTACGATATATCAAAATTTGGGAGAAAATTGATGGAGAATAAGCGAGATATGGTCAATAGTCCGCTGTGATCGATTTCAACATTGACTGAAATTGATTAAAATTCGCATTTTCAACTTTAACCGTCAATATGATGACTTTATAACATTTACTCGGCATAAATGAGGTATGAATTCGTATCTACAACTCATAATCTATCCGAATATTAAAAGAAAATTGGATGTTTGTGGACTTTTAAAAAAGTTATGGCCGAATAAAAAAAGTATGTTTTTACCATATTTTGCCAATTTGCATGCGCGCGTAATTTTGACTTTGACGCGCGCGTACTCCGTTATTATGAGTCAACAATGACTCAAATTGATAGGGTGTGTTGAGGAATCTATAAGGAATGCAAAACATGTGAAAAAACGACAATGTTACTAATCATTCGCGTTACGCGCGCAAATACGCGCGCGCCGACGCGCACGCGCGGAATTTTTTGAAACGCTTAAAATTGTCTGAAACATATAGTAAATTACTCGGGTTGACGTTTTGAGCATTTATTGACATTTTTTTTCATTTGACGGACGCGTACGCGCGCGTCTCCGAGTGTAATTGTATGCGCATAAGCTTAAAAGATGACCATTGACCTGATTAATATTGATGCGAAATTTCAAATGAAGTTAATGATGCATGACTGAGATATGATGATTATTGAAATTTGACAAAATGGCGTCCTGATGACGTCATTGTGATGTGACGTCACTGAAAAAGTTAGCAGATCTAAGTTAGATCATGATCTATCATCATGTGAAGATTCATGACAATTGATTCATGTGATCTTGAGATATGCGACGCACAAAATTAGGAAGAAGAAAAAATAAATAAATAAATAATAAAAATCTTGACGAAATCAATAGGTTATACATATGTATATGTATAACCTAACTAGATTTTGAATTCGTCACTTTTGACGAATTAAGGTTATACATATCGATTTATTATGATAAAAGGATGATTCCAAAAATAACTACTCAATCATGATATCAATAATAATAGATTCCCCCCACCCCTGAAAAAAGAAAAAGAAAAAAAAAAATATATTGCCTTGGATTCGAACCCACGACCCTTTGATCTTGTGTCACAAATTATACCGCGAGACCAACATTAAATCTCTTAACGAAAATGGGAAATCGGGAAAGATACATCAGTGATTGCACACTGCATTTGTCATTGTAACAGTGAATTATTTGACCTTTGAACCTAATTTACATATCCTTAATGCCATTTTCATAATCCGATCTTATCTTATGAACATTTTCCTTTCATTATACCATACATGTGTGCTGAATTTCATGTCCGCGGCGTACGTGGTTATTGAGTATTCATGCTTGATTTATTTGACCTTTAACGGTAAATATGACAATGAAATATGCATTTTCGCGATTTGGTGTTAACTTATGAAATGATGGGCTTGAAAATCCCTATCTACATGCGAAATCTCAAATTGAAAGCATAATCCTTCAGCAGTTATAGATCGATAACATACGTTTTGGCTAACCCTCAATTTGTAACAGATTTGAACTCTTATTTCCAATCAAACAATTCATCAGGATCCATTGAACAAAACTAAATGATGTGAATAGATTGCGAATAGAGCAGAACATCAGCTACGAGATATCAAAATTTGGGAGTACATTGAAGGAGAATAAGTGAGATATGGTCAAAAGTACACTGTGATCGATTTCAACATTGACTGAAATTGAGTAAAATTCGCATTTTCAACTTTAACCGTCAATACGATGACTTTATAACATTTACTCGGCATAAATGAGGTATGAATTCGTATCTACAACTCATAATCTATCCGAATATTAAAAGAAAATCGGGTGTTTGTGGACTTTTTAAAAAGTTATGGCCGAATAAAAAAAAGTATGTTTTTACCATATTTTGCCAATTTGCGTGCGCGCGTAATTTTGACTTTGACGCGCGCGTACTCCGTTATTATGAGTCAACAATGACTCAAATTGATAGGGTGTGTTGAGGGATCTATAACAAATACAAAACATGTGAAAAAACGACAATTTTCCTATTCATTCGCGTTACGCGCGCAAATACGCGCGCGCCGACGCGCACGCGCGGAATTTTTTGAACCGCTTAAAATTGTCTGAAACATATAGTAAATTACTCGAGTTGAGGTTTTGGGCATTTTTTGACATTTTTTTTCATTTGACGGACGCGTACGCGCGCGTCTCCGAATGTAATTGTACGCGCATGAGCTTAAAAGATGACCATTGACCTGATTAATGTTCATGCGAAATTTGAATTGAAATTGATATTTCATGACTGAGATATGATGATTATTAACATTTTACAAAATGGCGTCCTGATGACGTCACAGTCATGTGACGTCACTGAAAAAGTGGGCAGTTCTAAGTTAGAACATGATCTATCATCATGTGAAGATTCATGATATTTGATTCATGTGATCTTGAGATAATCGACGAACAAAAGTGATGGGGAGAATAATAATAAAAATCTTGACGAAATCAATAGGTTATACATATGTATATGTATAACCTAACTAGATGTTGAATTCGTCACGTTTGACGAATTAAGGTTATACATATTGAAATTTCGATATGATGACTTTTCAACGCGTAATATGATGATGTCATAACATTTACTTGGCATAAATGAATGACACCAAATAGGGTAACAATATTAATTCATTACATTCAATTGTTATCAAATGGGGAGTGGGAAGCTCTTAAATTGACCAAAATGACTGTAAAATGGCTCTGTACCTGACGTCTTATTTCAACCATATCACACCTTTCCTTTGGCCGATTTTGACCCGGTTTTCAGTATGTTAAAGCTGAGTTTCTGCTACACTATGGCGATTTTCGAGTTTATTTCACGATTAGAGCACGGGAACAGGTCGTAATTGAAGGTTGAACTTTTGTTTTACTTTATCGTGCACTATGGAGACTTTACAAAATCTTATTGTCCATTGTTAGGTTTGTATAAATATGTGCAACTCATACTCTTTCAGAATATGAAAAAATATTTGGATATATCCATGTATCAAAGAAGTTATGACCGATAAGAAAAGGGCATGTTTGACCAGATGTAGCCAATTTTCAAACTCGTGCGCGATTTCAACTTTAACCGTCAATTCGATGACTTTATAACATTTACTCGGCATAAATGAGGTATGAATTCGTATCTACAACTCATACTCTATCCGAATATTAAAAGAAAATTGGGTGTTTGTGGACTTTTTAAAAAGTTATGGCCGAATACAAAAAGGATGTTTTTACCATATTTTGCCAATTTGCGTGCGCGCGGACATATTTTTGAATTATCCGCCGATAGATGGCGCTATTCTCCACTCCAAATCATGGTCGTAATTGAAGGTTGAACTTTTCTTTTACTTTATCGTGCACTATGGAGACTTTACAAAATCGGATTGGCCATTGTTAGATATGTAAAAATATGTGCAACTCATACTCTTTCAGAATATGTAAAAATATTTGGATATATCCATGTATCAAAGAAGTTGTGACCGTTAAGAGAAGGGCATGTTTGACCAGATTTAGCCAATTCTCACACTCGTGCGCGATTTCAACTTTAACCGTCAATTCGATGACTTTATAACATTTACTCGGCATAAATGAGGTATGAATTCGCATTTACAACTCATACTCTATCCGAATATTAAAAGAAAATTGTGTGTTTATGCACTTTTTAAAAAGTTATGGCCAAATAAAAAAAGTATGTTTTTACCATATTTTGCCAAATTGCAAGCGCGCGTAATTTTTACTTTGACGCGCGCGTACTCCGTTATTATGAGTCAACAATGACTCAAATTGATAGGGTGTGTTGAGGGATCTATAAGGACTGCAAAACATGTGAAAAAACGACAATTTTACTATTCATTCGCGTTACGCGCGCAAATACGCGCGCGCCGACGCGCACGCGCGGAATTTTTTGAAACGCTTAAAATCGTCTAAAACATATAGTAAATTACTCGGGTTGAGGTTTTGAGCATTTTTTGACATTTTTTTCATTTGACGGACGCGTACGCGCGCGTTTTCGAGTCTAATTGTACGCGCATGAGCTTTAAAGATGACCATTGACCCGATTAATATTGATGCGAAATTTGAATTGAAATTGATAAATCATGACTGAGATATGATGATTATTAACATTTTACAAAATGGCGTCCTGATGACGTCATATTAATGTGACGTCACTGAAAAAGTTTGCAGATCTAAGTTAGATCATGATCTATCATCATGTGAAGATTCATGACAATTGATTCATGTGATCTTGAGATATGCGACGAACAAAATTGATGGGAAGAATAAATAAATAATAATAATAATAACTAGATTTTGAATTCGTCATTTTTGACGAATTAAGGTTATACATATCGAATTCTTATGATTAAAGCATTATTCCAAAAATAACTACTTAATCATCATATAAATAATATCACATACTCCCCCCACCCCTAATAAAAAGTTAAAAAGAAGAAAAAAGAAATTAACAAAATATTGTCTTGGATTCGAACCCACGACCCTTAGATCTTGCGTCACAACTTGTTCCACGAGACCAACATAAGATCTCTTAACGAAAATGGGAAATCGGGAACGATATATCAGTGATTGCACACTGCATTTGGCATTATAACAGTGAATTATTTTACCTTTGAACCTAATTTACATATCCTTAACGCCATTTTCATAATCCGATCTTATCTTATGAAAATTGTTCCTTTCATTATAACCTACATGTGTGCTGAATTGCATGTCCACGGCGTACGTGGTTATTCATGCTTGATTTATTTGACCTTTGACGGTAAATATGGCGATGAAATATGCATTTTCGCGATTTGGTGTTAACTTATGAAATGTTGGGCTTGCAAGTCCCTATCTCCATGCGAAGTTTCACATTGGTAGCATAATTCTTTCAGCAGTTATTATTCGAAAGCATACGTTTTAGCTAACCCTCAATTTTTAACAGATTTGGACTCTCATTTCCAATCAAACAATTCATCAGGATCCAGTGAACAAAACTAAATGGTGTGAATAGATTGCGAATAGAGCAGGACATCAGCTACGATATATCAAAATTTGGGAGTACATTGATGGAGAATAAGCGAGATATGGTCAAAAGTACACTGTGATCGATTTCAACATTGATTGAAAGTGATTACAATTCGAATTTTCAACTTTAACCGTCAATACGATGACTTTATAACATTTACTCGGCATAAATGAGGTATGAATTCGTATGTACAACTCATAATCTAACCGAATATTAAAAGAAAATTGGGTGTTTGTGGACTTTTTAAAAAGTTATGGCCGAATACAAAAAGGATGTTTTTACCATGTTTTGCCATTTTTTGCCATTTTGCGTGCGCGCGTAATTTTGACTTTGACACGCGCGTACTCCGTTATTATGAGTCAATAATGACTCATATTGATAGGGTGTGCTGAGGGATGTATAAGAATTGCAAAACATGTAAAAAAAACTACATTTTTCTTATTCATTCGCGTTACGCGCGCAAATACGCGCGCGCCGACGCGCACGCGCGGAATTTTTTGAAACGCTTAAAATTGTCTGAAACATATAGTAAATTACTCGGGTTAGGGTTTTAAGCATTTAAAAAAAAAAAAATTAATTGACGGACGCGTACGCGCGCGTCTCCGAGTGTAATTGCATGCGCATGAGCTTAAAAGATGAACATTGACCTGATAAATATTGATGCGAAATTTGAATTGAAATTGATATTTCATAACTGAGATATAATGATTATTAAAATTTGATAAAATGGCGTCCTGATGACGTCACAGTCATGTGACGTCACTGAAAAGGTTAGCAGATCTAAGTTAGATCATGATCTATCATCATGTGAAGATTCATGACAATTGATTCATGTGATCTTGAGATATGCGACGCACAAAATTAGGAAGAAGAATAAATAATAAAAATTCGAACGAAATCAATAGGTTATACATATGTATATGTATAACCTAACTAGATTTTGAATTCGTCACTTTTGACGAATTAAGGTTATACATATCGATTTCTTATAATAAAAGCATGATTCCAAAAAATAACTACTCAATCATCATATAAATAATATCAGATACCGCCCCCCCCCTAATAAAAAGTTTAAAAAGAAGCAAAAAGTAAGTAAAATGTACTGTCTTGGATTCGAACCCACGACAATTAGACAATTAGATCTAGAGTCGCAGAGTCGTACCACTACAACAACCCTTATTCACTTGACTTGTGGAACAAAATCATGATATATGAGTAAAAGATTGCATTGTGCATTTGCAAAATCATACAAGATAGAATGTTGATGCGCGGCAATTTGTCTAGCGTCATTACTTAGTCCCTAGAAATCATATTGTTGGGTATTAAAACCACAGCACTTTTAAAGCGTAACCTCAGCTACAACATATCGAAATCTGGGAGAAAATTAATGGAGAATTAGCGAGATATGGTCGGAAGTCTGCTGTGATTGATTTCAAAATCAATTAAAATCAGTTAAAATGCGCATTTTCAACTTTAACCGTCAATATGATTACTTTATAACATTTACTCGGCATAAATGAGGTATGAATTCGTATCTACAGCTCATAATTTATCTGAATATTAAAAGAAAATTGGATGTTTGTGGACCTTTTAAAAAGTTATGGCCGAATAAAAAAAAGATGTTTTTACCATGTTTTGCCATTTTGCGTGCGCGCGTAATTTTGACTTTGACGCGCGCGTACTCCGTTATTATGAGTCAACAATGACTCAAATTGATAGGGTGTGTTGAGGGACCTATAAGAAATGCAAAACATGTGAAAAAACGACAATTTTCCTATTTATTCGCGTTACGCGCTCAAATACGCGCGCGCCGACGCGCACGCGCGGAATTTTTTGAAACGCTTAAAATTGTCTGAAACATATAGTAAATTACTCGGGTTAGGGTTTTGAGCATTTTTTGACATTTTTTTTCATTTGACGGACGCGTACGCGCGCGTCTCCGAGTGTAATTGCACGCGCATGAACTTAAAAGATGACCATCGACCTGATTAATGTTAATGCGAAATTTAAATTGAAATTTATATTTCATGACTGAGATATGATGATTATTAACATTTGACAAAATGGCGTCCTGATGACGTCACAGTCATGTGACGTCACTGAAAAAGTGGGCAGTTCTAAGTTAGAACATGATCTATCAGCATGTGAAGATTCATGATATTTGATTAATCTGATCTTGAGATAATCGACGAACAAAATTGGGAAGAATAAATAAAAATAAAAACTAGATGTTGAATTCGTCACATTTGACGAATTAAGGTTATACATATTGAAATTACGATATGATGATATTGACTTTTCAACGCGTAACATGATAATGTCATAACATTTACTTGGCATAAATGAATGACACAAAATAGGGTAGCGATATTAATTCATAACAAAAGGGGAGGGGGCAGCTTTTTAATTGACCAAAATGGCTCTGTACCTGACGTCTTATTTCAACCATATCACACCTTTCCTTTGGCCGATTTCTACCCGGTTTTCAGTATGTTAAAGCTGAGTTTCCTCTACACAATCATTTTTTCGATTTTATTTCACGATTTGAGCACGGGAACAGGTCGTAATTGAAGGTTGAACTTTTGTTTTACTTTATCGTGCACTATGGAGACTTTACAAAATCTTATTGTCCATTGTTAGGTATGTATAAATATGTGCAACTCATACTCTTTCAGAATATGAAAAAATATTTGGATATATCCATGTATCAAAGAAGTTATGACCGATAAGAGAAGGGCATGTTTGACCAGATGTAGCCAATTTTCAAACTCGTGCGCGATTTCAACTTTAACCGTCAATTCGATGACTTTATAACATTTACTCGGCATAAATGAGGTATGAATTCGCATTTACAACTCATACTCTATCCGAATATTAAAAGAAAATTGTGTGTTTGTGGACTTTTTAAAAAGTTATGGCCGAATAAAAAAAGTATGTTTTTACCATATTTTGCCAAATTGCGTGCGCGCGTAATTTTGACTTTGACGCGCGCGTACTCCTTTATTATGAGTCAACAATGACTCAAATTGATAGGGTGTGTTGAGGGATCTATAAGGACTGCAAAACATGTGAAAAAACGACAATTTTCCTATTCATTCGCGTTACGCGCGCAAATACGCGCGCGCTGACGCGCACGCGCGGAATTTTTTGAAACGCTTAAAATTGTCTGAAACATATAGTAAATTACTCGGGTTGGGGTTTTGAGCATTTTTTGACATTTTTTTTCATTTGACGGACGCGTACGCGCGCGTCTCCGAGTGTAATTGCACGCGCATGAGCTTAAAAGATGACCATTGACCCGATTAATATTGGTGCGAAATTTGAATTGAAATTGATAAATCATGACTGAGATATAATGATTACTAACATTTGACAAAATGGCGTCCTGATGACGTCATAGTAATGTGACGTCACTGAAAAAGTTTGCAGATCTAAGTTAGATCATGATCTATCATCATGTGAAGATTCATGACAATTGATTCATGTGATCTTGAGATATGCGACGAACAAAATTGATGGGAAGAATAAATAAATAATAATACAAATTCGAACAAAATCAATAGGTTATACATATGTATATGTATAACCTAATAAAAAGGAAAATCTTGACGAAATCAATAGGTTATACATATGTATATGTATAACCTAATAAAAGATCGAACGAAATCAATAGGTTATACATATGTATATGTATAACCTAACTAGATTTTGAATTCGTCACTTTTGACGAATTAAGGTTATACATATCGATTTATTATGATAAAAGGATGATTCCAAAAATAACTACTCAATCATGATATCAATAATAATAGATTCCCCCCACCCCTGAAAAAAGAAAGAAAAAAAAAAAAAAAAATATTGCCTTGGATTCGAACCCACGACCCTTTGATCTTGTGTCACAAATTATACCGCGAGACCAACATTAGATCTCTTAACGAAAATGGGAAATCGGGAAAGATATATCAGTGATTGCACACTGCACTTGTCATTGTAACAGTGAATTATTTGACCTTTGAACCTAAATTACATATCCTTAACACCATTTTCATAATCCGATCTTATCTTATGAACATTTTTCCTTTCATTATACCATACATGTGTGCTGGATTACATGTCCGCGGCGTACGTGGTTATTGAGTATTCATGCTTGATTTATTTGACCTTTAACGGTAAATATGACAATGAAATATGCATTTTCGCGATTTGGTGTTAACTTATGAAATGATGGTCTTGCAAATCCCTATCTACATGCGAAATCTCAAATTGATAGCATAATTCCTTCAGCAGTTATGTCGATAACATATGTTTTGGCTAACCCTCAATTTGTAACAGATTTGAACTCTTATTTCCAATCAAACAATTCATCAGGATCCATTGAACAAAACTAAATGGTGTGAATAGATTGCGAATAGAGCAGAACATCAGCTACGATATATCAAAATTTGGGAGTACATTGATGGAGAATAAGTGAGATATGGTCAATAGTCCGCTGTGATCGATTTCAACATTGACTGAAATTGATTAAAAATCGCATTTTCAACTTTAACCGTCAATATGATGATTTTATAACATTTACTCGGCATAAATGAGGTATGAATTCGTATCTACAACTCATAATCTATCCGAATATCAAAAGAAAATTGGATGTTTGTGGACTTTTAAAAAAGTTATGGCCGAATAAAAAAAGATGTTTTTACCATATTTTGCCAATTTGCGTGCGCGCGTAATTTTGACTTTGACGCGCGCGTACTCCGTTATTATGAGTCAACAATGACTCAAATTGATAGGGTGTGTTGAGGGATCTATAAGGAATCCAAAACATGTGAAAAAACGAAAATTTTCCTATTCATTCGCGTTACGCGCGCAAATACGCGCGCGCCGACGCGCACGCGCGGACATTTTTGAAACGCTTAAAATTGTCTGAAACATATAGTAAATTACTCGGGTTAGGGTTTTGAGCATTTAAAAAAAAAAATAATTAATTGACGGACGCGTACGCGCGCGTCTCCGAGTGTAATTGCATGCGCATGAGCTTAAAAGATGAACATTGACCGGATAAATATTGATGCGAAATTTGAATTGATATTGATATTTTATGACTGAGATATGATGATTATTAAAATTTGACAAAATGGCGTCCTGATGACGTCACAGTCATGTGACGTCACTGAAAAAGTGGGCAGTTCTAAGTTAGAACATGATCTATCATCATGTGAAGATTCATGATATTTGATTAATCTGATCTTGAGATAATCGACGAACAAAATTGGGAAGAATAAATAAGAAGGAAAATCTTGACGAAATCAATAGGTTATACATATGTATATGTATAACCTAATAAAAGAGGTCCAAGGATGGAACCTTGAGGCACTCCACATCTAAGCATTCCGATATCAGACTAGACTTCATGTATTTGTACAAATTGAGATCTATTTAATAAATAACTTTCAAACCATTTACAAATTATTCCACGAATACCATAAAAATATAATTTTTTCAATAAAATTGTGTGGTCTAATGAATCAAAGGCTTTACTTAAATATAAAAAAATCCTATTAAACCATCATTATTTTCAAAAGTTTTAAAAACATTATAAGTAAAGTGCATGATTGCATTCGATGTAGAATGCCCAGGCCTAAAACCATATTGATAGTCATTAATAATATTACACTTATTTAAAAACATAAAAAGGCGATTATAAACAACTCTTTCTAAAATTTTAGAAAAACAGGGAGTATACAAATAGGTCTATAATTAGACACATATTCTTTAGTACCTTTTTAAAACAAGAATAATCTTGGCAAAATTCAATTTTTCTGTTACTATACCTTTAGATAAATCATATTAGATATTGCACTTAAAGGGCATGAAATAACATGAATAACTCTTTTTAATAATTGAACACTTACATCATCATGGCCACAACTTAAATTATTCTTTACATTTTTAACAATATCAACTATTGTCTAAATTATCAGTTAAACTGGGTCCAATATTAATGACAAAAATCATTAAAAACAGAGCACACATCTTTCTTATCATAAATAGTCTGGTCATTATGCTTAATAGAATCAGGCATATTGCCCTTCTTATTTCGACCAAGACTTGCATTTATCAATTTCCATATTTCCATATTACCACAAATAACGTCCATGACCATACTATATACCTTTATACCTTTGCACAATTTGCCTTTGTCATGTTTGTTGTGTATGTTTAACCCTAAACAGGCCGGGGGGGAGGGGGTAGAATACACCCCCTCAACTTTTTGCGTGGTAATTCTGCAACGCGCGTAGTATTGCCACGCGAATTCATGAGTGTTTTCATTGAAACTCTTGGGCAACTTTTGCGACGACCGGGTACGCCATTCTAAAGTCGCGTGACCTTTTGAAAGTGAATGTAGGCCCGAAAATTGCCTAATTTGTGTGATTAGTGTAGAAACCTAATGGAAATGGATTTTTCCTAGAATACATGAAGCCTATTTTTCGTTTTAGTCACTGCAATCATTTAATTTTGGGCTAAACATGGTCGGATATTGGTTAATAATTAATTCCATAAAAAAAACCATGGCAATACATAAGAAATTCCAAAAACCAAAACAAATTGGAAAAAGAAAAATGCGCGCCATTGTTAGTGTGCATTTAGCCGTGTACCGAAAGAACGGGCATGTATAGTTGCTCGATGCTATGACGAGCAGGAAGTGCGTTTTATCGGGCACTGACGTGGTAAAATTTTACAAAAAATGGGAACCTTACATGTGTCACTCACAGTGCCCTAAAATGACTGTTCTTGGTATCACTTTTCATTGGAAAAGACACCCTATCCGATGGACATAATTTATTTGGTACTATATTTTGGGAAGTGCCCCGTTCATTTTTGTTGGGCCACCCTGTACATCTGTATATAAATGTAAAATGGAGACAAATTAGCGGCGAGTATTCCCTGTATTATAACTCCACTGTGCGCGGAAAGTACAAAATTGCGTTTTCTAAAAAATGCATTGGTTTCAACAATTTTTATTCGAGATTTTACATATATATATTGTTAAATAAATAAAAAAGAGATAATCAACAACTATTTAAACCCATTTTTCAAAAAGTGGAATAATTAAAGACAAAATATTAAAATCATCGATGGGATCCCACATATATTCCAATATGCCAATGGGATATATTTATTGATATTTCAGCTGTTTCTGAACCGATTTTGATCAAATAAAGTTTATTCTTGTCATTTAAATGATATGATCTTTCGAATTTTACATTCAGACCAATTATTTCTTGGATCGCCCTCTATACTAAAACTCAACTATCTCTTTAAGGCTTGCAACCATCTATCACGAATTCACGTCACGTTTTGCGAACATAAGAAGAAACACGCCCATTTATTTACGAAGTATTGCGTCATTTCTAACAAACGCCAGCATGGTCTCGCAATTATTTTACCAAAATAACATTTAAATGGCCATTTGGGGCAGACTTAAACCAGTATGGTGGTGAAAGCACAGGTCACGATTAATCCCCGAGCAGACAAGCTAAGGATAAGAAAATAACATATATTTAATATAGTTAGTTGTTTACTTATTGACGATAATACTAATCTTCTTTGACTATTCATCTTGGATGAGCCCCCGCGAAGATTTCGTGGAAGACATTTCGTGTGCTTATGTGTCCGACATCATGTCTTAGTCACTTAACATTTTGAAAAGAGTGTAGCGTCAACTATACATTAAAGTGTTAAGTTCGTTAATTGCCACGTCCTTTACCTGAACAATAAACACTTGGTAGATTGTAATTATAGACAAGTTTTTCTCTACGAAAGTGTACAAAACGTGTGCTGAAATTCTCCTGTAAACGTGTATTGGTAGAGAATATTGCCGTTTATGCAGTATATAATTATGAAGAGAATGTGATAAAAATACTATTATGCTAAATTTGATAGATCATGGGTCATCTCTTGACCTCTGTTGACCTACATATTGCATACATCGCTAAACTATCCATACCACCCTAATTCAATTAAATAGGTCTACAAAAGTGGGTATTTGGCATAGCTGTCGGTGATACACATAACGAGATGATGCAGACATAGAGGGGTGCGTCAAATGTTGTGTCATATTGACCTTTGCTGACCTACTTTTGAGTATATTTGCAAAATATGCATATAATCGTGAATGCCTTGTCAATACCAATATTGGCTTATCATTATAGTCATGTTTACCACTATACTGAATGGTTGGAAAGGAGGGCAATTTCAATTTCGCTTTCCCTAATTCACTGCCCATACAGCCTCCAAGTGGACGTGGCCAAAAACTCTACGGGGGTATACCTTCAGACACAATTTCTTATGTTAGTAACATAACTTGTCTGACTCTATAGGCCAAGGGCAACATGAAAATACCACTGAATGTTAAATGCAAGGGGGGGGGGGGGGCTGCATGTTGCGCCCTCTAGCTCATGGCCTACATCAATCGGTACCGATGAATCGAATAGTATTCTTTAGTTTAATACCAATATGATTGATCAAGTTTGAGCTTCTGATCATTAAGTTTAAGTCAGGGCCTCAATATGGTTCGAGAACACCAGCGATGTTGTTCATCTAACACTAAACAAAGAACACTTTCTGGTAAGTTGACTGATCCATTTTCTCTTTGAAGTTCCCCCTGTCCAACCGAATCCTGTCATCAGACAATGCAATGCATTAGAGCTCTTGGCGAACTGTGAGATGTCTGAGGCGGCGGGTAGTCCTGTTCACTTGTCGTGTGAGATGCAAGGTTTCCACCCAGCAGACGAAGCCGTAATGGAATGGCGACGGGAAAGTGATTATTCTCTCTTAGCCCAAACGTCAACTTCCTCGAGAAATGACGACAACACGTATTCTCTACAGTCTTCGGTTAACGTTAGCGTGTTGGCGCCGGAACGCTTTTGGTGCAACGTCTCCTACCTGTCAGAGCATGGAACACAACGTTGTGGATCTTCCATATTTTTGTCCCCAGGTAAGAACATCACTGATTTGCAAATGAAAAGATGTTATATTGTTTTATCGTGTACAAGAGGGGAAAGAGGGTTATTTGTTCGTGCACTACACCCTACAAATGGCACTGTGTCGGGGAGAGTAACTAAATATTGAACGTTGAATGAGGTAAGCAGGCCTCTAGAATAATGGACACATCCCGATATATGGAATTAGTACAATATATCTTGGACACAAGCAGTTTTTCCATGACTTTCAAAAGGGCGCCATATTGATTGGTGCATGAAGTTATTGAGGGCCAAGACATATCTCCCACCATTACCCAGTGCGAGCAGCCTTATTTACTCGGGCAATGTATATTTCATACACAAACCAATGTTGCTCAAAATCTCACATGTGAGATTCAAAGTTTGTATGTTCCTGAATACGCCTCTTTAGAATGGAGAGGGGAAGATGGCAGGATACTTCCTCCCTATTCAACTAGCGTTTCTAAGAACAAAGACGCAATATCCACGTTAAGAGTAACAGTCTCCGTCGTGACAGCCCAAACGGAAACGCTATGGTGCAACGTATCTTACGATCGCAGAGTGGGGATGGCTGGATCCGGGAAGACAATCCAGTTGCTTTCAGGTATACCCACGGCGACGTATATGATTAAGTCATGGGCATACGGACACAATTTTACCGGAGGGTTTGGTTTTTAAGCTGAAAAACATACAACAACATGTAGTAAAACGTGATTGTTTTTCAACGCCTAGATGACCCAAAATTAATCATTATATTACCACGAATATGATTTTACCCGCGATCGTACATTATGGCCTCAAAACAAAATGTGTTTCTTATGTCATACCTTTACCTTATACCATTCTAAATTAATGCAAAATAGCCCTTAGTCATTTGGGGGATTGATGTTATGAATTCTTATATTTCATCAAATTATTGGATTGCAAATGGGTTGACAGCTCCAGTCACACCAACCTTCGACCGCATCAGTGTTTACTAATGTCATGCGAACAGTGAGTGCCTAAGTTGAACATCGCAAAAGATTGCGGATATCATATTATATTCTTTCCTGGTAGATTGGAAGAGTGTACCCTTGAATGAGTCCACTGATCACTCAAATCTGCTTCTTTATCTTCGAATGTCAGTACATTGATTGAACATGTGGATTTTAAGTATGTAATTGCATTCCGAAATATAGCCTACACAACAAACGCTCGAAAACGTTGTTTCACTCTCCTCATCATGTGTCAAAATATGTCATAATTTCCCCAATTACTTCCTTTCACAGCAACCTCGTCAAACAGCACACCAATTATCGTATCCGTAATAGTTGGAGTCTTGGTACTGGTTTGCGCCATGGTGATTGGTGTAAGATTTTTCAAAAGAAAAGGTAAATTATGAAATGTTGATACTGTTAATGATTTCTCCATACCCTTAAGAAGAAATATTTTTCGCTTTGGGCTGCTAAGCCCTAAACACGTATAGAAAATCAGGGAATGCTAATATGGGTCTGAAATATTGCACGATCCCTCATACAACGATATTCCAGGCTCGCCGAGTTCTTGAGTAGTCAAGCACGAGTAGTTATCAGATTGTGGGGTGATGGCCGAACGAGCAACCCATGAGCAACAGGCTCCTTGGATACAATATGCGGACAATTTAGCAGAGCTTATCGAAAACAGGTAGACTTAAGTCTACACAGAATAATATCACTATCTGATCCGAATCGAGACTGGGTGTAGATAGCTTACACTAAGTCCAGAATCTGGGACAGAGGGGCTATTGTAAGGGACATAAAGAATGTTATATCAAATATACAGGGAAGCTGTCCAGAAATATATCATAAATATAAGGAGCAAAGAAAATAGGACTCAGCAAGTGAACTATTATTATAAATATATTATAATATAAAATATCATTGAGCCAAATATTTGGAACATTATTACATTCAAACATATGTTAATTTAATAATATGGAAACCAACGTACAACTTTCTTAATTTAGGTGACACTCAGATAGGATTAGTTGGAGCTGCATCCGTTGGAAAATCGTCATTAATCAACACTGTATGGGCAGTCCTTCATTCAAATTCCAGTATTACTCAACGGTGCTCAGAACCATCTACAGACGAGGTGTATATCGAAAAAGCGGCTACTGCACCATCACAGCATCAAGGAGGATACACAAAGTGGCGACAGCCTGTACGTGTTACCAAGCATATTACCATCCGTGATAATCGAGGGTGGTATGACTGGACAGATGAACATGCCTGGAGAGAACTTGCAGCGCAGATAAGTAAGATACTTTCCATTTACCAGATTTAAATCAGTTTGAAACCTTTTAACCGGTCATAAGTGTTTAAAACATATTGTTTTTATAAATGTTTATTCTGGTAAAATATGCTAACCTATATCGGGATCGTGGTTTGAGAAGTACATGTACTTATATTTCTAGTATTTACTTAAAGCATTTTGGAAGCGCAACTAATTATCACGTTTGTAATTCTCACTTTCGTCTTCAAATGGCCAAGAGTGAATATAACATGAACTGTGTCTAGTGCTTAGTCTTAGTTTGTACCAACACATAATTATGATAGTGTAAAAAAAAAAAACGAACCATTCCCCTAGATGCAAAGTTTTAACATCATGATCTGGTGTTTTGTATTAAACAGACGGTACTGCATCGGGATGGAAGAATGTTAACTGGGAAGGAGATGTTAATCGCAATGAAGAGACAGCCATCAACAGTGCAGATGATGAATCTGCACCCTTGAAATACCAACCGCCAGCTCTGAGTCCCAAATTGACAAATGTTATCCTCGTATTAAAGTGAGTGAAGTCAACATGCAATGAAAACAAATCACACGTTTTAAGACTTTATTATAAATACAATGCAGTCTGATAATTTGCACATAACCACAGAATAGATAACTGTAACAGGGACTGTTGAGTTTTGGTATAGAAGGCGCTCCACAGAATATTGTTTTTGTGAGATAATGAAAAAATGAGTGTCAAATTTGAAAGAGCATACAATTTTAATGACATAAGAAATTTTATTTAATCAAAATCGATTCATAAACCGCTGAAATGTCCAAAAACATAACAATTTGTAATAATTGTGGGGCCATATAAATATTACATAATTTTGAACCAGCCATTACAAAATTTAAAAAATGCTCCCTCCTTGACAAATTGTACTAATGAGGTTTTTAAATAGTTGTTGATAATTTCTAATGAATCATTCAACAAAACGTCACACGCTACTCTGTTATGACCATAAATAAAAGCTCACATTTTGATATCTTCCAGCGCAAAGTGCGCTGCGAATTTAAAAATGTGAGTATTTCAAAAGAAATTATACTATATTGTGTTTAATATCGTTAAACTATTGGTTGATCATTTATGACCGCTTTTCGCCAGGACTTATGTCAAACCTCTCCAGGAATATTTGGGACAAACGATATGTGTAGGCCTACTTGTTTAAAGGGGACCACCAGGCAAAGAACAACACATTATTATATGTTTTGGTACCGTTTTGTGATATCAAATAGATACCCAACATTTTGCAACGGGTTGTGTAATTCATAAACAAAGCAATTAATTTCCATCACTTACTATTTCCTGGTTCGTACGGGCCAAACATTTGCGAGTGCGTCAATGCGATTCACGCGTACGTTTGTAGACAATAGAATCCCGGGCGATTCGTTCGCTCTGCACACATTAGTCTTCCCAATTCAGACCGCATGAACGCATGCTTTAGAATGGTGAGGCGTTTTCCAATTATATATATTTTTTCTGGAAACATATTTTTGTAAACTTGTTGATGGAATGGAATACTAAAGATGTTACCTTTCTTTAATAAGAAGATTATTTTTGGGTGGTGGTACCCTTTAATACGTCCCAAGCTATGTTTAAGGGTTGCAACACTGCAAGCCATTGTCACCCAGTATATACGCCTACGAGGCATTTCCTGACCCTACCCACATAATCCATGACGTCTTGTAACTATCATGTGTAATTGCTTATTACTAATATTCGTGCTTAATGAGCGCATGAAGTATTTTGAATCGTGGGACAATTATTAAATAATGCCTTATATATTTTTTTCTTCTTTTTGTAGAGGAAATGTAGGCTTAGATTCCATGAGCGGAGCCGAGCACCTTCGAGATACTATACTTGGTGCATTGGGTAAGTACATGTATAATAAATAACTACAAATAAATGTACCCACATTTTGATGCATAATTCTTGTGCTGGAGAATGACGACTGGTAACGAAGTTACCTCAAAATAGTAAAAATGCATTGCAGAGTGGGTAAACATTACATTTGCTTACTTCTGTTTTCGTAGGGTAAATTAATATCTGGTAACGACGTTACCTCAAAATAGTAAAAATTGTATGCAGAGTGGGTAAACATTACATTTGCTTACTTCTGTTTTCGTAGGGTAAATTAATATCTCATTGTTGTTCATAAAAACATAAATGATTATGTTATTAAAGACTCACTGTGTATTAGATCATTATTATAAGTATAAGACATACGCATATACAGGTAAAAACATGTGTTGTTGATTGATAGCATGTCAGTATATTTATATAAAATAATAACACAGTCATTTGAACGATTGCCTTGCGCCATACATATTTCCAGAATTCGAATTGATAATACATCAAATGAAATGGATACAATGTGACATAGTATAATGGATGTGCCAAACTACAACCCGCTCATGCTTGGTGTAAAACCATATAGTCAGTATGTCTTTTTGAATAATCAAGAGGGATTGTATTTTCTTTAACTGAAATATGTTGACTAAAACTTTTGTGTTATCCTTAAAACTCGAAGATGTCATACTGACATGCTTGAATTCTAGGAAAAATCATAAAGGGTCATTCAATATCCCGTTTTTATTTTTAAAAATCCCCATTCATTAAGACTAGAATCTGTTTTATACATGTGGGAGATTGGATCCGTATTTTCCAAACAATTTTGAATATGAACTTGTTTTCCTTTTTTGAATTTACACTTATTATTACATAAATAATCAGAGCTTACTCGAAATCATTTTCGATTCATGTGCATACATGTTTGTTCATAATGGTTGATTGAAATACATCTAATGGGTCCCATACTTAATAGGAATTGTATATTTATATACATTTTAGACGATTTTCCAACCGATTTTGATCAAACAAAGATAATTCCTTCTTTAAAATTATGTGATATTTTAAATATTACACCGAGTTTGCCATTATTTCACGAACAAAGTGGCCTCTTAACAAGAAATATATTGTCCATTTAAGTATTACATTAATTATATTCATTTTAAATCGAACAACTGTCCCCTCGACCATATTATTGTAATTATTTCTCATTTAGCAGACGCAAGTAATTATTGATAAGTTAGGCATTAATCTATAAATCAAATTTGAAATGACAACTGCCATTGCTTGGTAAGAATTCGTAGACTTGAACACAGCTTCTCAAGTTTAATTCGTTTTATGTTTAAGTTTTATTACGGACGATATTTAACATCTATTTATAAAACATTCTTTATGCGAAAATGAGTTTGAATTACGCAACACGACCATACCCAACACAATTGTTTAATCTTCAGCTATCTTTATTTGAAATATGGATATAACAATGCCATACTTTTAGAATGATTTACATTCAAAAGTGACAAGAGTGTCATTCTATACTCTGTTCATTCACTTAGTTACTAACAACCCCTCTCCATTCTTCCCATAAAGGACGTCTCCCGATCATCGTAGTTACTCACGCTGACTTACTAGAAGAGCATGAAATCGGTCGCATCCGACAACGCCTGCAGCTGACATTTAATGTTGAAGATAAACAAATTTTCTTCATTGAAAATGCAAGGAAGGAGAAACCAGAAATTGAACCTACTAGTCGAGACACCGTACATCGGCTCATTGAACAGTGCATCAGAGAGAGGGAAACAGAGCACACACGTTTAAAGATTGAAGACACCGAGAGAAAGATTATGAAAAAACACACAAAACAGACCAACAAGAAAAGGGTGAAGCAATTACAGCGTGACATTAAAATGAAAGATTTGAAGTCCGAATTAGTAATGTAAAATAGAAGGGGGCCGTTCTTACGGAAAGCTATTTTCAGATCCTCCCGATAGGGTCACTTAAAGGGCATCAAGCGTGGGGATTCTACACAGCGGGTCGCCATTTTGAACTGGGCCAGTTTGCGCGCACCGCATGACACTGAGCTAACGTGCATCACGCACCGTGCGCAACGTGTACTTAAGATGGCGCCGCGCATCTGATTTGACGAATCTGAAGTACCTTTAATATTCAAGGGGTAACACATGAACGTTCTCGAATTGAAAAATTATCCCATATTCACGGCGCTATAAGAGCGTTTCTAGCAAATTATACCACTTAATACAAACAAACGGGTGCCAATGGGAATACAAAGAAACAAGCCAAATGTTTGCATTTCGATTTTTTACCAACATAGCCCATTTAAAGACTTCAGGTACACAAACGTAATATAAATTGTCTTCCCTCAACAAAATTTACCCTACTATTGAAATTGTGCAAACATTTTTGCGAACGTGTCATCTCCGCGAACATTGTCGCAAAATGTGCACCCTTTTTCCAATTCGCCAAACGGAAAATTATCCGGTTATTTTCGCGAAATTTTGCACATTCATGGGTACACACGGCCAACATGGCCAACGTAAAGTGACACAACCAGGAGGTCTCCAGAACGGAGGGTAAAGCGTACATGGTGAATCTCTATGATAGGCGTGTCAAAGACTCATGAACGTCCTGCTCTATCAGATGAGAATAACGGTGCTCGTTAAAGGGATAGTTGAGTTCTGGTAAAGAGAGTACACTTTTGGTCAAACTGAATTTTAGTAACCAAAACCTGCACCATTACATTACAAACTAATAGTTGCAACTCTACCATGCTTGAAAGGAATTTAAAATCACAAACAACTGAGTAAAAAGCCTTTTATCATTCAAACAGAGGCGTTCAAACTCAAGATGGCGCTCTCTAACAACACATTGGTTTAAACCATTTTTAATAAAATATTGTGCATGTGAAGGTTCGTAAAAATAGTGATTTGATAGAGAGATACTCAATAACTATTACAAAACTTCTTTTGAAAATGTTTGAAAAGTGGAAGCATTTAAAAAAAATGTGTAAGGTTGGTTCAAAATTAGCTAATATTTGTGGGGCCTCATATTTATTACATATGGTTACGTTTTTGGATATTTCAGCCGTTTCTGAACCGATTTTGATCAAATAAAGTTTATTCTGTCACTAAAATATTATGCTCTTTCAAATTTTACACTCCGTTTTTCATTATCTCACAAAAAATTATTATGTGTAGTGCCCTCTCTACCAAAACTCAACTATCCTTTTAAACTGAACTTATCCGGATTTATAAAAAAAAAATAGTTATCAGCTTTACGAACTTCAGGCAAAATTAACATTTGTATTAAAGTAAAATTTAATTTTGTTAACATTCTGCTTACGATGTATAAGACGTTAGAAATTGAATAAATCGAAAATTGACACTTTGTACCTATTTTCATGTGAGCGATACAATTGGCCTCAAATCATCGTCCGTTATCAAAAATTAGAAAGTTAATTTGGTTTGTGTATAGTTTTGAATTTTCTCAGATTGCACATAAAGTACAATTAGAGATGTTAGTTGAATACATTCTGCACTGAAGCTAACATCAAAAGACTCATTCGGTGGGCCCGTGATCAAGTTCAACGCAACACCTCTGCCGATCATGATCAGCTGACCAGCGAAGATCAACGTTCAACTGAGGCCGTGTTTCATCACTTGATCGCAATCAGACGAAAGCCTCCCACGATAGTGATCAACGGAACACCACGAGTGACGGCGATCAACAGCACTCCGCAAGACACGATTACGATCTTCGAAAAGCAACACGCGGATGAGACACGCGAGTGCGCGATCGAAAACAGCGAAGTGAATCAAGCGATCACAATAAACAACGGAACACATCAACAAAGCGAGTAAGCGAGCAGCTGAGCAACAAACATAGCCACGATCATGATCAGCTGAATGCCACGCCCCCTCACGCCCACTAGCGGAGCCAGTGAAGCATGACAACAACAGCGAGAAAGTACAGTCCAAGATCACACAGTTTACGGAAGTCCTCCGAAAGCTCCGATCAACCGACTCTCAGCAAACCAACTAGGAGGCTTCGTCAACGACATATGACGAAGCAGAGATATCGATGGAATTACATGTAGTATCCAAGCAACAGAGGAGCAAAAGCATAAGAAAACAGAGGCAAAAATTAAAGCAGCAAGAAAAAAAACCCGCAACAAACTGAACATGATAATCAGAAACTTGTTGTAAATATTTAAATGAACAATGACAAATATTTAAGAACAACATTCTAATTTGATTAGTCTAAACGTTCGTAGACTACGCAGTAAAGAGAAGCGAAACGCAATTCTCCTTTGGTGTAAACACCCAAAAATGGATATCATTGTAGCCTATTACAAGAGACATATTGGCCAGATGACATTTTAAAAATAATCAGGAACGAACGGAAAGGACGGTATTACTTTTATGATGGAACAAACCACTCCAGAGGCGTGGCTGTATTTATGTCTAAAACATTTTCTTTACCAATGTTAATAACAAATGTCATATATAATCCTGATGGAGGAGCAATTATGATAAATGTTATAGTAAATCATTGTAAATAGTGCATTGTAAATATTTATGCACCGAAAAAAAAAAATAGAGAACAGTTTTTTTAATAAAATTGCTTGTTGGATTCGAGAAAAAAGGCAGTTGCAGTATGAACTGATAATAGGCGGTGATTTTAATTCACTTTTTTGCACCCAGAATGATGTTAAAGGGAACGAAAATAATTATTATGAGACCCCTATAAACTTAAAATGTTGGTTAAAAAAATTGATTTATGTGATATATGGAGAAAAACATAACCAACAAAATTGCAGTTTACTTGAAGAAATGTATTATAAAATGAGGCATCACGCCTTGATTATTGGTTAATACATACTAATGTAAGGTCTAAAGTAATAGTAACAGATATACGACCTGCAGTACAATGTGATCATAATGCTATTTATTTTATTAAATTGATGCTAGGAGAAATAAGAAAAGGTCCCGGGTATTGGAAATTTTATTATGATTTACTTCAAGACGAATGTTATACAAGGCAAATAAAAAACATTGTGGTAAATATAAAAACGTTTTTGTGAAAATGGGAATTGGAAACAATAAAGTGCCGTGAATTTACACAGAAACTATGTGCAAAAAAACAAACAAATGTTGATATGTAAACAAATTTAGAGAAGAAAATAGAAATAAGTAAAAATAAAGAAGACATTGTAGATGTACTAGATGAACAAACCACAAAGGAGTATATTAGAGTAAAATATGAATTGAAAGAATTGTACGAAAAAGATTGTACAGGACCATAGATTTGAGCACGAGTTAAGTGGATTGAAAAGGGTGCAAAAAATACTAAATATTTCTTGTGTTTAGAAAAAATAAATGTGAACAAAAATATATTGTAATATTACGATAAGGTAAAAGTCTTAAAGTACCTGAGCGAAGGTTTAAAAATGCTTGTAACCTAAATAATGTTGGCATCATCGCAAAGGAAATGTTACTTTCTTCCTAATAATTCATATATATTTGTCAAAAATTGTCACAGAATTGATTAATCTGCTATCTAAAGTGATGAAATTTCGACCCGTTATTCGCCCTTGGTCAGCCCGCTGTGTGGGGGTACGATTAATGACGTCACACGTGTGAAGAGCCGCTCGCATGAGAGCGCTCCCAAGCCCGTGGGCTTTGTGTACTGTAGGTGTATGTATACCACCCGAACGCTAAGTAGGTATTCTCATCACAATGTCTGATCTTCAGGAGGAACTGCTACTAAATGTAGACATCAAAGTTGATGTAAACAGCTCCACAAAATATAATGTCATTGGTATAGTGATAGTGATGATGATGATGATGATAATTTTGATTATGATGATGATGATGGGGATGTAGGAGGGATAGAATGAAGAGGACGAGACGGAAAATACCACGAATTCATTCTTCAGTAAAGTCACTAAAAAGACTTCTACTTGTACTACTAGTACTATTTACTTGCGAATATTAATTACATATATGCACGGTTATTTGAACTGCATGACATCAACAAATGCAAAAGGTATGCTCAAGATTCACCGTCATGTCTACATGTATATACATAACCTGAACTATAGTCACCAACAATCACTCTGCGATAGCTGCCAGGCTAACATGTTTACGAAAACATCTCGGGAAATCAAACGACATAGAAGGGTAGACAAATCTATTTGCATGATTCAATATCATATAATAGAATATTCTGTATACGCAATAATAAAATGTAATTAGCTGTTTTCGAGAGATTTGTATCCCACTTTCATCATCAGCTGGCGTAAATTCGTGTCATGTGAAGTCTGGATTATAAACCCTCACAAAAAGTTCCGCAATTCAAGTTTGAGCGTTCATATCTCCCTTATTACTTTATTACCGTTCATAAATGTGTTACCATTGGAAAGCTTGTATTCGCCCCTTCACAATAATATGACATTTGTTATCATGGAATGTGCATTACAAAGTCAAAAGTGAAATCTTGCAAAAAGCATTAATATGGTCAAACATAATGATAATTTCTCAATCAGTCAATAAAACACACTCCATCTTCCTTACAGCATACACAATCGTTATTGCACCATCTCAAAATAATAAAGGTATATTTCATCCTAAAAAAAACGATAAAACGCCATTGACATTCACGCATGACCGACTGAACATCATTCATAACACCAATCTCACAGCAAAAGGAGTGTACCCTGTTGTTTTATCAATGCATTTTGCAACATTTTACCTTTGACTTTGCCCCATATTCGGGTGTCATGCGCATTCCATGATAACATATTTATGGCAAATGTCATATCAGTTTAAAATGGGGAATACAATCCTTTCAATCATATCAAACTCATGAACGGTAATAAAGTAACATAAGAGATATAAACGCTCAAACTTGAATTGCGGAACTTCTTGTGAGGGTTTTAATACACAGTTGTATACGTCTCGCTCTACGCTCTAGGCGGGGGACTCGCACGTGTGACGTCATTAATCCGTACTCGGTAATTCCCGTTTCAAGCCACATAGAAGTTCCGAGAAGGGTCTTGGAAACACGCTTCTTATCGCGTTTCATTGATATTTCAAGACTTAAGAGCAGATGATTTGTGTTCTGGTTGGTATAAGCTTCCCGTACATGTATAATTTGTCTATTTTGTGATATTTTGTGATATTTCTTCGCTCAGCTACTTTAAGGGGTAGTACAGTTTTGGTTGGGCTGAGCTGTAGTAACCAAAACCTGCAAACTAACATTACAAACTAACAGTTATAACTCCACCATGCTCGAAAGGTATAGAAAGTGACAAACGACCAAGTAAAAAGCCTGTTATCATTCAAAAAGAGCCATTAAAACACAACAGGTTGTTAAATAGTTGTTGATTATCTCTCTATCTAATCACAATTTCAACAAAACATCACATGCACACTATTTTATTTAAAATGGTTGAAACCTTTTGAGTTTTAACGGCTGTTTTTAATAATAACATGATTTTTACTTAGTCATTCGTCATGTGTTATTCTTTTCGAGCATGGTGGAGTTATGACTATTAGTTTGTAATGTAATGGTGCAGGTTTTGGTTACTAAAGTATATTTGTGTGACCACATTGAATGCAGACATTGATAATAACGTGATGTTAGAAACGCAGAAACAAGGAATAATTTATTATCACATTGATTTATAAATAAAGGGGGAAGCAGACAAACTAGATAACTGGAGACTAATTAAATTGTTGAATAATGATTCTAAGATAATGGCCGCTGTTCTGGAAAACAAAATGCAAAAGGTTATATCAAGTATGATACACAAGAAGCAGGTTGGATGAATAGACGGAGTGGCTCCAATATGTGTTTGGCTAGCCCTGAATAAGACACAAGTCGGGAGGGTTCGAACCAAGAAAACTGACGATTTAGTCATGAACTAAAACAAAATAATCAAGTTTTCAGGTTTTCGTCTTTTAAGATTATCAATAGTTTAATCTATGATGTATGAACATTTCAGACCAAAAGGATAATTCTAAATATTTTTTCTGAAGTCATGTTTATTTACAGTGTTACCGAACTGTAACTTTGAAAACGATTTTCTCCGTATATTTTTTCACAGTCGGTTACCTATTCCATATTTTAATGGTTGTACCTCGGCGCTCAAACCACCAACAATTATTATTTAAACATCAAATTAAAGCTTGAGACATGGACTTCAAGATGGTATACATAGCTTGAACATGATTACTGTCAAGGATTAGAAAAAGGATTAGAGTGTTCATTTATGATGGTTGATTTTACAAAAGCATATGTCACAATGGAATTTCAGTCTATTGAAGAATGCTGAAAACATTTTAATTTTGGAGTAGATTTGTGTAAGTGGGTAAATTTGATGTATTAATATGTAAAAAGTTCCTTGCACTATAATAATTGTTTGCGATGTATACGCATAGTCTATTATAATTCATGTCGTTGAATTATTTTGCAGTACATATGTTGCTGGTTAAAGCACATGTACTCACCTTTCATTTTCCCGCCTTTGCGTGGATAATATGAGAGTTTGATAGCGGCCAGTGTCATGCTAGAAAATTGTTGTTTAGAAATTTATGATGGCCCGGCCCCCGTTTTCTCAAGTTGTAGCTCTTGATCAACACTTAGTAATTCATGTAAATAATTTTATTGTACTAAGATAGTATCAGACTTTATTTGACTTACGTTAAACGATAATAATTACATGATGTAATTGTAGTCTTGTTTCAATTTATTATTGAAATTGCGGACATTTTTTTCTCGAAATTAAAACCATAGAATACCGCAAATTTGGTTGTTTGTTGTAGTTTATTCGTGGTCTGGATTAGAGTAATACAAATAACCAAATTAAAGGTATAGTGTATGGGGATAACAAAGTTGAATAGAAACTACTACAATACGCAGATGATACGTCACCTTTTTTCGGGAAAAATCATAACAAGAATTCATTTTAGAATAATGAGAGTTATTTGAAAAAGTTGCCCCGTCCCGTTGTAAAAAAAAAATAAATAAAATTGTAAAATAGCTAGGCCGAAACAAAAAAGATGGGATCATTATAATACGGTGTTTCATGGTCTGAAGGATGTATTAAATATATAGGAATGTATAAAAGTACTTATCAAAATTTGGTTGTCAAAATAATTGGGAAACAAAACTACAGAAAACTTCAAAGAATTGTAGATAATTAAATAAAGAGAAACATCACACTCATTGGTAGAGTTCTTATTGTAAAAACAATACTCATACGTCAAGTTAATACTTTGATTATGCATTGTTCAGTACTGCAACATATTATAAAAAGGATGTACAAAATTGTGCATAATTCTGTATGGAATAACAAAATAGATCAAGTAAAAAAAGAAACAGTAAATCGAGACTATCATGAAGGAGGAATGCAGATGATTGATATTGACAAATAGAAAACAAGTTTTACATTAAAATGGTTAGGGAAAATGGTAAATAATTCAAAAGGATACTGGAAAGAAATGTCAAATATTTATTTCCAGTCTCTTGGAGGGCTGAAATGACTTTTAAACTGGTCCATTAAATACAAATGTTGTTCAAAAACGGAATGCCGCTTGAGAACCATTTCTTTAAAAAGAAGGGTCGATTTTTGAAAACTACGTTTCTATTATAACATAAACATTGTTTATCTAAATCAATAGTACGAGTCAACTCCTAACAAATACTATTAATGGACATTTCATTGCAACGACAACATTAATAGACAATATTTGTGATAAAACTTCATATGTAGTTGTAATGTTTGAATATTGATATTACAGATAGCAATACCGAAACAATGGATGAACAACTTTAAAGACCATATTTATTTAGAGATACCCAAAGTTCTTATAAGTGGAACAAAAAGAACCATTGAGCGTTTATCGAGTAAATTATTTGATGTTGCATTGTTAAAAAAAAGTGAATTGTAAATGAAGGTCCATCATACTTTACAAATACATTACACATTAATGTTGATTGCAATCAGGTTAACAAACGGAAAATTATTGATACTAAATGTGACTCTCTTTCCTCAAACCCACAAAAAGTCGCCAGATATGTTTGTGTGCTATGAGCCAAAATGTGTGAATCATGCTAAAAAATGAAAATTTTGAACTTTACTTTTCCTGAAAGTATAATCTTTCATCTGTCAACTGTCAAAATATAGAGTCTTAAAACAAAGCTAAAGCTGAGTTATAAGCAGTTTTCTAGACCATGTTTTTTGGGAGTGACTCATGTTTTGATCAAAAATCTATTTGCAGAACGCTGCGAGACAATAGCCCTTCGGTCAGCTCACAGCTCTATGACCGGCCGTACTATGGCCCAGATTCGCACGCGATCGCTGAACGCGGCCTGTGATTGGCTAATCGCGACACATACCGGTCCCAGGTCAAAGTTAGCTTTCATTAGATCCTGTTTCATGCATTAAAGCTCCCTTGTACTTCACCTTCACAAGGGATACAATGAAAGTTCCTTCGCACTGCGCGCCTGAGTGATCATAATCTTTAGAGGCTGTTTTCTCCTTATTCTGTTAAACTAGACTTGCTCACTCTCTTACCTTTAATAGCTTTTTGAATAGGTTATGCTGATCCAAATTTGTTAAGTTATATATCATATTAAAGCTTAGAGTATACTCTTTCAAAATATATAACAAAGTCAAAACTCATTCTGGTCAAGTTTTTGTGGGTTTGACGGGACTGGGTCACAAATAAAACAAATTGAAACATTTAACCTTAAGATAATTTATCATTTGATTGTACTGAAAAGAACATTTTTTGTAATGAACATTTGTAACACAGATGCATGCATTTTTAAAATGCACCAGGGAATGACATATTCTTTAAAATGTTTACAAAGATGGTGACAAAATTTTATATCGACGTAGAAATTAACATATTTACTTTATTGAAATTAAAATAAAATAGACAATACAAATTTATGAAGGTCTAACGTTAGCTTTTTGGACTTTTTATGAATTGATAGTCGTTCGAAAAAAACCTCGTAAAAGATGAGAGGAAAAACAATTCATGGTTTATGTTCGTAAAAGAAGTTTACTTACGCATGCAGATAAATGAAAGAAGGAAAAAGACATTGTATAATTTACCAAATGCATTCAAAATATACTTCTAGTTTGTAAGCAATTGTACAAAGATTTATGACTTGTAAATGTGTATGAAATGTGCAGTAATGAATACATGCCGAGAAGGCGAAAGAGAAAAGTAAATATATATCTACTAATCACGATTCTCAAAAAAACATAACTTTGAAGTACATAATCGTCAGTAAAAGTGTCAACATGTCTTAGCTGTATTTTTTGTATATAGAATAGTTTTGTAACCTATTTGAGTAATTAGAACATTCTTCATACTTTAATTATTAGTTTTCTGTACTGCGTTACAAAATGTTAAACATGTCTGTTTTTATAAATGTTTTGTAATGCATGATATTATACGTTTAACAATATTTTAGTAATAAGAATACTAGTACATAATACATGGAAGGCCAAACCACATACACTAATGTTTGATTCATAATTGCAGCGTTAACTCAAGACACGAACTAATTAATTAGTGATTTATTTCTTCGATATGATTACGTAATATAAGATTATTTGAATGATGTATGTTGGTCAATACTTCTCAGCAAGTCAAAGAAATTTTAAATTGAACTAAATTTTATAATAGAGTGAGACGACCCTAAAGAGCTGTATTCTGAAAGAACTTGTATATTTAGCACACATGTAAAGCAAATTGAGCTCTATGAGACTGCAATTTTATACTCGTCAATACGTATTTTTGCATCATTATCAATTTTATTGTAAAATCATACAATTTGCATATGCCATTTGGGCGAAACACCGAAATTCATGATGGCTGAGCCTTATTTGCATATCTATGAGTACTATTTTGTTCTTCTTGTGACTACAACAATACAAAGTAATGTAGTACAGGGGTATCTTGTTATATGGTTACAAGTAAACACACCAACAAAGAGAGGTCATCTTGACATAACATAGCCAGAAGAAGTATATAAGTATTAGGAATAAATGTGTTGCCACCAAAACAAAAAGGAAAAAAGAGACTCTGTCATGCGTGCCACAGGTCATCGGAAACTATCGCAGGTGTCCATTTGACCAGGCCCTTAATCATATTAAGCCTAACTGTCCTGATTAGGCGTATCAAACATTTCAAGAAAAGGTCCTTCGAGGAGCCCATTCGCACATACTAGTTTAAATGCAGTATTTTAAATGAGATATCTTGCTGATGAGCATAATGATCAGTCGGTTTCGATGCTAAAAAATAAAATCTTGACGATATAAATAGGTGTTCCAGTTACGTATGAAATACTTATCACCTAATAATTTGGAAAGTCTAACTTAGAATTTCTTTTTTACTTAAAAGCATTTGTAAAATGTAAAACCCCCTGAGAAAGATTCACAGTCGACTTTTCGAGATTTTAAGATGCAAAAAGAAAGGAATATTTCCACAAAGATCAATGTGTGTAGAGCTACTGTTATTCTTTAATGGAAAAAGAAGGGGGCCCTAAGGGGGTCTACCTAAAAAAAAAAACTGCGCTTGTTGATCGAGACTTGAGTAAGAAATTGATCCTCATTTATATAATTTAAAAGAGGTTCGGTAAACCTTACATTTTATTTAAAATGGTAGCCGAAAATTAATTTACCTTTTAAAGAAACCACTCACTATGGCTACAAGTATGCCGAAGTGGACTCGAGAAGGAAATATAATGGTTCAATTTATAAATATGATTAGAACCGAACTAAAACCGAAACATAGATAATGGCACGTCAATTTGTTAAATGTAAACTAAAGGTCATTCATATAACGGCGGAACAAGGAGATTGGGGGACCGTGCCGCAAACACTTTAGCCAGATGACAGTTATTATCACTTTCATTAGAAAGGTATGAATGGTAATACGTAGGTTTAAGTTCAATGTCGAAATGTATTCAAAGAGAGCATTTTGTATTTTTTTCACTGCTAAAAACTGACAAAGGGTAAAAACAATTTAAACCTGCCTTAATAGTAAACCGTCTCTTATTTAATGGAGGTTACCCGTGAGTGTTTCACACAGATATTATCAAAAACAATTTGCAGTCTCGGAATGAAAACTATTCTAGAGAAATGTTTCACATAATTTGAGACTTTTAATAAATTTTACTTCAATGGTAATTATGAAATTTCTTGACAATAGAAACAGTTATGTATTAAAAGATATACTGGAGTATTGGTAATTCCCGAAGGTTCTGGTAGGTTCTGATTCCATTTGCAAGTTTATTTAATAACACATGTGAAATGTGAATTATTTCATTTAGAATACTCTCATAGTTGTGTTCAAATCGTTTGCAGTCGATTACGAAGTTTGAATCAAAATTCACCCTTAACGTATCATTTTGGATTTATATTTTCATTGGAGCGTGCTTAGTCATTACCAGGTTATTATGATAAAATCATAGTTTCAGTCGCTAAAGTGGACCTTGACAAATACTCAATTATATCTTTAAACACACTTTGATGTTGTATACCAAATATATGAATGTACAAAGTCACAAATCAAATAATAGCTTTCCATTAATGTAAATCTAACTTAGAATTTAATTTAAACTTAGAAGCTTTGTGAAATACCCCCCTCCCACCCTTCGATATTTTAAGATGCAAAAAGAAAGAAATCTTTCCACAAAGATCAGTTTAGGTAGAGCTACTGTTATTCTTCAATTGAAAGAGAAGGGAACCCTAAGGTGGTCTACCTAAAAAGACTGAGCATGAGGATCGAGACATGAGTAAGAAATTGATTGTCATTTCTATAATTTATAAGAGGTTCGGTAAACCTTACATTTGTATTCAAAATGGTAGCCGAAAATTAATTTACCTTTAAAGCAATCACTCACTTTGGCTACAAGTGTGCCGAAGTGGACTCGAGACGGAAATAGAATGTATCAATATATAAATAAAAACAATAACATACAAGGATATGGCACGTCAGCTTGTTAAATGTAAGCTAAAGGTCATTCATATAACGGCGGAACAAGGAGATTGGGAGACCGTGCCCAGAAAACTTTAGCCTGATGAAAGTTCTCACTTACATAAGAAAGGTACATATTGTAATACGTAGCTTTAACATGTTTAAAGGGTACCACCACCCAAAATAATATTCTTATAAATGAAAGGCACCATCTTTAGAAGTCCATTCCATCACCAAGTTCACAAAAATATGTTTTTAGAAGAAGAACAAAAATTAATTGGAAAACGCATCACCATTCTAAAGCATGCGTTCATGGGTCTGCATATACGAAGACTACTTTGTCTAGAGCAAACAAATCGTCCGGGATTCTATTGTCTCCAAACTTACGCGTGAATAGCATTGGCGCACTCGCAAATGTTTGGCCCGTACGGAACCAGGACATAATAGTGGTTCCGTAAGTGGTGGTAAATAATTGCTTTGTTTATGAATTACACAACCCTTTGCAAAATGTTGGCTACTATTTGATATCATAACATGGTAACAAAACATATAATTATGTGTTGTTCTTTGCCTTTTGGTCCGCTTTATGCTCAATTTTAAAATGTATTCAAAAAGAGCACTTTATACAAGATTGCCACTGCCAACAAACTGATAAACGGTTAAAATAATTGAACTGGCCTTAGTGAACCATATGTTATTTAATGTAGACAACCATGAGTGTTCACACATATTTTAAGTTGAACTTAAAATTATCGAAAGCAATTTGTAGTCTCGGAATGAAAACTATTCAAAAGAAACCTTTCCCATAACTTGGGACTTGTACTGAATTTTACTTCAATAATAATTATTAAATTTTCTTGACAATAGAAAAAGTTATGCATTTAAAGATATTCTTGAGTATTGGTACTTCCCGAAGTGACACATTGCGAGGGTTCTGGTTGGTTTGTATTCCGTTTGCAAGTTCTTTTAATACAAAATGTGTAATGTGAATTATTCCCTTTAGAATACTGTCATAGTTGTGTGTGAATCGTATGCAGTCCAACAGGTAGTTTGCATTAAAATTCACTCTAAACGTATTATCTCGGATTTATATCTTCATTGAATGTACAAAAGTCACAAATCAAAAAATGGCTTAACATTAAAGTAAGTCTAACTTAGAATTTAAGTTTAACGTAGAAGCTTTGTATAATAACACGCCCCCCCCCCCCTCTGAGAAAGATTCTCTGTCGACCCTTCGAGATTCTAAGATTTAAAAAGAAAGAAATCTTCCACAAATATCATTGTGGGTAGGGCTACTATTAGTCCAGTCAATCTAGCAAATATTAGGGGGTAACCTCGGCAAAATTGCAACATGGGATTTTTCTTCGAAATTTTGTTCAGGAAACTCCCCTGAACAACATACAAAAAGTCCTAAGAAATCGAAGCTGGGGAAAGGGGTTTAATTTGCATTATAAATAATGAGCTAATTTGCATTACTGTGAATTAAGGTCAGGGGTCATTTTCTATCTAGGAATAGTACACTAGTATTTAAAACAAATATTCTAAGGTATTTTGGGGCAAGGAATCCATTTCCGGTGCTTGTTTGCAAGTGCCATATTGCAAAACCCTAAAATCCAAGATGGCTACTCTTAATTTGCATATTTATGAATATTATTGGTTTTCAGTGGCTACAGCCTCTAATAAGCAATAATTACAGGTGTTGTTTTCTTCAATCATGTTCTAAATGTGTATTAAAGATAATTTAGCTTAGTTGCCGCCTTGGCAACCTCTAGCAATGCATATAATTAGCATAATTAAATTATTTTCATAATTTGCATAATCCCAGAAATCAGGTAAAATTGTGGATAGTGTAAACCCAGAAGGTAAAAAAGACGAGAAATACCACTTTTCCAAGGTTTTGGGGGGCAGGAAATCCATTTATGATACCTAATTTGACGTATCACCTTGGCAAACCACATAAATCCAAGATGGCCGCCTTTGGCATTTTAAAGGAGATAATGCTATTTGCCACTTTAACGGCATTTATTTTATGAGAGTATAATTGTTTTACTGTTAGCAACCAACTACATTGAAATTAAGTATTCTAATTGCTAATTCCAATACTTGAGAGTCCAACAATTATAATATCGTTCTAACATAACCAAAAGAATGAAGTCGTGTATCATTACATGTGTGATTTGGGGAGCAGCCATTTTGGATTTAAGAAGTTTGCCATGGTGCTATATAGAAATAAGTATAAAAAATGGACTTGTTGCCCAAAAAAACCTTGGAAAAGTGGTATGACTTATCATTTTTACTTCCCGGGTTCCCAATATACTCAATTTAGGGGAATATGCAAATTAGGTTAATAACCCAATTATGCAAATTATATGCTTTGCTAGAGGTTGCTAAGGTGGTAAATAATCTGAAATATCTTCACTACATATTAAGAACATGAATGAAAAATAATAATCTGGAATTATTGCTTGTAACCACTGAAAACCAATAATATTCAGAAATATGCAAATTAGGGGCAGCCATCTTGGGTTTTAGAGTGTTGATTATACGGCACATGCAAATGAGCACCGTTAATAAATTCCTTGCCCTAAATTACCCTAGAATAATCGTTCTTATCAATATTGTACTATTCCTAGATAGAAAATGACCCCTGACAAGATTTCAGAAATATGCAAATTAGCTAATTATCTTTATAATGCAAATTAAACCACTTTCCCTAGCTTTGATTTCTTAGGACTTGTATTATGTTCTTCAGTGGAGTTTCCTGAACAGAACTCAGAAGAAAATTGCCATGTTGCAATTTTGCCGAGGTCAAGACCCTATATTGACTGGACTATATTATTATTCAATGGAAAGAGAAGGGAACCCTAAGGTGGACTCCCTACAAAGACTGAGCATGAGGATCGAGACATGAGTAATAAATTGATCTTCATTTCTATAATTTATAAGAGGTTCGGTTAACCATACATTTGTATTCAAAATGGTAGCCGAAATTAATTTACCTTTAAAAGTAACCACTTACTATGGCTACAAGTGTGCCGAACTGGACTCGAGACGGAAATATAATGTATCAATATATAAATATGATCAATGACATACTTATATAAACTATAATTATATTATAAATCAGAACCGAACTAAAACCGAAACAAGGATAATGGCACGTCAGCTTGTTAAATGTAAGCTAAAGGTCATTCATATAACGGCTTTAAACTTAATTTAAAAATGTATTCAAAGAGAGCACTTACTATCTTGCCACTGCCAAAAACTGACAAGGGGTTAAAACAATTTGAACCGGCCTTCCATTTGTTATTTAATGGAGGTGAGGGGACCCAGGAGTGTTTCACACAGATTTTAAGTTAAACTTAAAGGGGCCCTGCAACCCAAATGCATGTTGACCTCTGTTCATCTGTATTAGTGTACACATTCAATATTTGTTAACAGTTTGACCCAAATATGTTTTGTATATTTTAAAACATTTTATCATTTATTTGTCTTCATGTTGCTAAGCCCCACCTCCTAAAAAACCCTCCAGAGCAAATTCTTTTGTTGACCTGCAGTGACATCATTTGTCAATCGCTGGTCTGCTACCATGAGATTAACAAAAGATGAAAGTACAAACAGATTAGGCTAATCACAATAGCATCACACGGTTGAATAGAATACCAACTCACACAACTTCAATTACAATAGCTGTTGCTATGTCAGAAGAAAATCACTGTCTAAGCTATTGCATGGAGGCATGCAGGGCATGCTTTTGTGTGGATGTTCTTTTTGTACTTTCATATTTTGTTAATCTCATGGTAGCTGACCAGTGATTGACAAATGATGTCACTGCAGGTCAACAATAGAATTTGCTCTGGAGGTTTTTTTAGGAGGTGGGGCTTAGCAACATGAAGACAAATAAATGATAAAATGTTTACAAATATACAAAACATATTTGGGTCAAACCGTTTAAAAATATTGAATGCGTACACTAATACAGATGAACAGAGGTCAACATGCATTTGGGATGCAGGGCCCCTTTAAAATTATCGAAAGCAATTTGTCGTCTCGGAATGAAAACGATTCAAAAGAAACTTTTCGCATAATTTTAGACTTTTACTGAATTTATATTTGAATGAAAATTATTAAATGTCCGTTACAATATAAAAACAAGTATTGCATTTTAAGATATACCTCAGTATTGGCATTTCTTGAAGTGACACATTTGCAAGTTCATAATTATAATGAGACCTGTGAAATGTGAATTATTCCCTTTAGAATACAGTCATAGTTTTGTTTGAATCGTTTGCAGTCAAACACGTAGTTTGCTTTGAATTTCACCCTAAACGTAATTTTCGGA
The DNA here is from genome assembly GCA_037951105.1 of Echinarachnius parma. Classification (NCBI taxonomy): domain Eukaryota; kingdom Metazoa; phylum Echinodermata; class Echinoidea; order Clypeasteroida; family Echinarachniidae; genus Echinarachnius; species Echinarachnius parma. Next base: position 80,937 of record JBAMJV010002552.1, read on the forward strand.
TTTATAGCCTCATTGGAGCGTGCTTATTCATTTATTACCACTTAATTATGATAAGATCATAGTTTCAGTCGATAAAGTAGACAAAAACTCTTTTTTTATCTTCAAACACACTTTAATGTTGTATAACAAATAATACTCATTTAATATCCATAATGATGTCACAAAACAAATAATGGCTTTCCATTATTGTAAGTCTAACTTAGAATTTAATTCTTACTTAGGAGCTTTGTTAAAGGGACTGCCCTCCTTTGCAAACCTTATTTCAAAAGTTGCGAAGCATTTGTAGTATATGAAGGAAAAAGTAATGTAACATCATGCCTGAACAAATTAAAGCTTAAAATCTCTTTTTCGTGGAGTTACAGACCTCAATATAATAACAACGGCTGACAACTTTTAATTGTGCATTAAACGAGTATTCACCCAGTGCGAAATTTCGCACACGGATTCCACGAAGTACTATGTTGCTGCGCGTGACCCCTATGTGACCTGAGCACAGACCCGCGCACAGATCGAATAACGGCGTAAGCGAACCTGGCTGAGACTGACTACTTGTAATAGTTTTGTATATTTTTTTCATTTTCGACACCTTTTTCCGTGACATACCTTTAAAAATGTGGGCTTCACAATACCTTGACAAGAATACGTACAATACTGTTGTAATATAATGCTAAAACAGTTAAACGCCCGTACTGACAGATATAGGTTGGTGGAGGGACGCATTCGTTTTTCACTCGTAGAATCCAAATTACAGGGCTTTTCTATCTGGATTTTTTGTGTGTGTTACATTCATCCCCATCCGTCTACTGGAAACTGTTTGTAAGAGGCGGACAGTCCCTTTGAATACCCCATGATACAGATTATCAGTCGACCCTTCGATATTTGAAGATGCAATAAGAAAATGATCTTTCCACAAAGATCAGTGTAGAAAGAGCTACTGTTATTCTTGAATGGATATAGAAGGGAACCCAAATGTGGACTCCCTACAAAGACTAAGTATTAGGGTCGAAACATGACAAAGAAAATTGATCTTCATTTATATGTACACCTTACATTTGTATTCGATATGGTATCCGATAAATAATTTACCTTTTAAAAATACCACTCACTATGGCTACATTGTGCCGAACTGGACTCGAGAAGGAAATACAATGGATCAATGATAAATATTATGATTAATGACATACTTATAAGAAGTAAAACTATATAATTATTATAAATCATAATCGAACTAAAACAGAAACATGGATAATGGCACGCAAACTTGTAATATTTAAGCTAAAGGTCATTCATATCATATCAGGGCGGAACAAGGAGAATGGGGGACCGTGCCCCCAAACGCTTTAGCCAGATGAAAGTTCTCACTTTCATAAGAAAGGTACGTATTGTAAAACGTAACTTTAAGCTCAATTTTTAAATTTACTCAAAGAGAGCATTTACTATTTTGCCACTGCCAACAAACTGATAATGGGTTAAAACAATATGAACTGGCCTTAGTAAACCATCTGTTATTTAATGGAGACGACCCAGTAGTATTCACACAGATTTTAAGTTCAACTTAATTATCAAAAGCAATTTGTAGTCTCGGAATGATAACTATTGAAAAGAAACTTTGCACATAATTTGAGACTTTAACCAAATTTTACTTCAATGATAATAATTAAATTTCCTTAAGAACATAACATGTTATGCATTTAAAGATATTCTTGAGTACTGGTACTTCCGGAAGTGACACATTGCGAAAGTTCTGGTATGTTTTGATTCAATTTGCAAGTTATTTAATAAAACATGTGAAATGTGAATTATTCCCTTTAGAATACTGGCATAATTGTGTTTAAATCGTTTGCAGTCCAACGCGTAGTTTGCATTAAAATTCACTCTAAACGTATTATGTCGATTTTTTATCTGCATTGGAGCTTGCTTAAACATTTATTACCAGGTTGTTATGATAAGATCATAGTTTCAGTCTATAAAGTGGACCTTATCAAATACTCACAAATATCTTTACACACACTTTAATGTTAAATACTACATTATATAAATGTACAAAAGTCACAAATCAAATATTGGCTTTGCATTATTTTAAGTCTAGCTTAGAATTTCATTTTACTGAGGAGCTTTGTAAAATAACTCCCTCAGAAAGATTCTCAGACGACCCTTCAAGATTTTAATTTGCAAAAAAAAGGAATCTTTCGGCAAAGATCAGCGTTATTCTTCAATGGAAAGAGAAGGAACCAAGAGGTAGACTTCCTACAAAGACTGAGCATGAGAATGCGAAAGTAAACCGTACATTTTCATTTGAAATGGTAGCCTAAAATGTATTTACCGTTAAAAGGTAATCACTCACGACGGCTACAAGTGTGCCTATAAGTGGACTCGAGAAGGAAGTATAATGTATCGATATATAAATATGATCAATGACATACTTATATAAACTATAATTATACTATTATAAATCAGAACCGAACTAAAACCGAAACATAGATAATGGCACGTGAGCTTGTTAAAATGTAAGCTAAAGGTCATTTATATAACGGCGTAACAAGGAGATTGGGAGACCGTGCCCCAATCGCTTTAGCCAGATGAAAGTACTCACTTTCATAATAAAGGTACGTATTGTAATACGTAGCTTTAAGCTCAATTTTAAAATGTATTCAAAGAGAGCATTAACTATTTTGCCACTGCCAACAAACTGATAAAGGGCTAAAACAATTTAAAAGTTGTTAAAAATTTTTGTTAAAAGTTAAAAGTTAAAAGTTGTTAACAAATTAACGATTAAAAGTTGAAATTGAAATTGTCGAAAGCAGTTTGTAGTCTCGGAATGAAAACTATTGAACAGAAACCTTTCATTTAATTTAAGACTTTAACTAAATTTTACTTCAATGGTAATAATCAAATTTCCTTGACAATGTAACACATTGCGAGCTTTGATTCCATTTGCAAGTTATTAAATAAAACATGTGAAATGTGATTTATTCCCTTTACAATACTGGTATAGTAATTTGCATTAAAATTCTCTAAACGTATTATTTCGGTTTTCTATCTTTATTGGAGCGTGCTTAGTCATTAATTACCAGATTAAAACAAAATAAGATCATAGTTTCAGTCGATAAAGTGGACCTTATCAAATGCTTACATATATCTTTATACACACTTTAATGGTAAATACTAACTATATGAATGTACAAAAGTCACAAATCAAATATTTGCTTTCCATTATTGTAAGTTTAGAATTTAATTTATCTGACGAGCTCTGTAAGATACCCCGCTGAGAAAAATTATCAGTCAACCCTGCGAGATTTTAAGTTGCCAAAAAAAAAGAATTTGTCTACAAAGATCGATCAGTGTTGGTAGAGGTAAAGTTATTCGTCAATGGAACGAGAAAGGAACCCAAAGGTAGGCTCCCTACAAAGACTGAGCATGAGGGTCGAGACATAAGTAAGACATTTATCTCCATTTCAAAAATTTATCAGAGGTTCGGTAAACCTTACATTGGTAGCCGAAAATCTTTAAAAGTAATGCTACGTTTACACCATGTCCCTGCCCGCGGCTACGGCAGCCCCGTTTGCCAACAACGAAGTGCGCCGTGAGATTTTGACAAATTTTCCCTTTGTATTCAAGTTTTGTTAGGTCTTGTCAAGTTTTCTCACGGTCTATCACGGTATCCGTGACGGGCCGTACGTGGGGGAAGAGCCCCTTTCCCCACTGTGATGGTGCGTTTACACCATGTTCCTGGCGGCCACGGCAGCCCCGTTTCAGGCCACCGTGGACAACACGGGATGGACGCGAGACAACGCGGGGGGACGGAATGGACAAACGTGACAGGCAGCGATTGCCGTGGATGCCGGGCCAGATTTTTAAACTGTCAACAAAATTGCCACGGCAGTCACGGAGGGGTGCGGATGAGAAGCCTAGCAGGCCATAGTAAATCGGGGTGAACGCAACAAAACGTGGCAGTACGTAATAGGCCGTAACAAAACTTGTAGTCTGTCCGTAACTTAGACGTTGGTATATTTTTAAACCCTTCGAGCATTGCATAGGTACATGTATAAATATAATTTTTGTAAGTGATTAATGTCATTGTTGGGTTCAAACATACCTAACCCCGATCTTTTCGTCAAATCGGACCCTGGATGTAATTCGCGGTAGTACTAACATGACCGAACTGGTGACCACAACATTTAAGTCCTTTCTTCAAGGGGACCACCAGGCAAAGAACAACACATTATTATAGGTTTTGGTACCGTTTTGTGATATCAAATAGACACCCAACATTTTGCAAAGGGTTATGTAATTCATAAACAAAGCAATTAATTTCCATCACTTACGGAACCATTACTATTTCTTGGTTCCATACGGGCCAAACCGAAGCCAAATATTTGCGAGTGCGCCAATGCTTTTGCAATAGACCCCGGGCGATCCTTTCGCTCTGCACGCATTAGTCTTCGCAATTCAGACCGCATGAACGCATGCTTTAGAATGGTGATGCGTTTTCCATTTTTGTTTCTTTCTGAAAACATATTTGTGTGAACTTGTTGATGGAATGGAATACTTGAGATGTTACCTTTCTATATAATAAGACTATTATTTGTGGGTGGTGGTACCCTTTAATGATGCCTATCTATTTAGTGTTAATGAGTAACGAGAAGTAAAACAAGCCTGACGCTTGCGCTATTCCACAGTAGGTTGGTTCGACTTTGATCGCCATTATCCAAGTAGTGGGTTCAGAAATTAATATTACTTTTTATTTTGTTTTTATTTGCAATGTACGTGAGAGGGCGCCGCATCGTTTGCATCAATTGGGTTGCATCAGTCTCTACCCGACCGTGTTGATCAACTCGCTCTGACTAAGTACATATAGCTTGACAATTCGTTTAACGATCAATTAATTAATTGTTTAGTTGATCAATAGGTCAAATACAAATGTCAATATGGCATATTGGTAAATTTATTTATTGCAAAATTATTCGTAAAACTTGTTGTTACGGGGATCTGCATGGTTCCAATGGTCACGTCAGCGCAAATGCTCGACACGACGCACTATAGACATGTGGAAGAAAGATTTCATGGCAATTTACACTCGAGCAAAATTTGTTTAAAAAATACAGGACCAGCATCTGTAGAAAGAAAAAAGTGTTTACATTTCTTATTGTATTCAATATGTTAATTAATAGACTAAGATGGGAAATAACCAGATGGTGAAGCATTGTGTGTCTATCTCTTCCTTGTCATTGATATAGGCCAAATCATTGCTTTGATCTTGTACATGTACATATTTACAACTTTCCAAGGGGATAATTAGAAATCCGAACATTTTAATCGTAAATATTGTTACGAATGTAGATACATGCATTTAATAGTGCTGCAATTATTATTGGACCCAGTCACTGACCTCTATATTCCCCATGTAGATAGGCTGTTACTTCTTTGTTCTTGCGCTGTTTACCAACCAGCAACTTCCACCCACTTAAACCGTGTGAGTTGGTTCCCACTTAATCGTCACCTACAATGCCATTCATATACCATCGCTTTTATGTGTTTCCCCCGTTTGCCCATCTATTGTCTCTCATCTTAACTTCATCTTTGTATGCTCTTCTTTCCTTGTAACCCTCCTCTCTCAAGAGCGGTGTTATACTTTGATGTCTATAATCTGTTTTACCCTCTCCTTAATTCTTTAGTCATGAACTTCACACCTACCTACAGTAACACCCTCTATTGTGTTGACCCTTCTCTCATATGTTGCCGTTAGCTTAACCTTAAGCTCTGTAATGTTTAGGGATTACTATATTTCTAAGAAGTAAGTCCATTGTAATGTCAAGTCGCTAGAGTTTGTTCTTTGCTGCATTTAGTAACCTTTTAGTTAGTGTCTTAATAGATGTCATCCTTTGTCCTCTAGCCTATATAAGCTCGACAACTCTCTCACTCGGGGTTCATATACGTTGAGATCAAGTTCAGTGTTAGCAGTTATTAAGTTGATAAAAGTCAGTTATTAGGGAGTGGAGTTCAGTTTAGTCAGTCGTCAGTTCAGTACAAGATTTGAGACAGTTAAGTTGTAGAAGACAGTTTGAGTACGAAGTTAGTTCAGTTAGAAGTTATACTTAGAGTTAGTCCTGTTCGTCATTGCATTGTACAAAGTTGTTTATGGAAGAATAAACGAGTAACCGAATAACTCTCGCCAGCTGTGATCTATTCTCCAAGCTTGTGGAACGTGCTTAAAGAGTGAATGTGATTATGAATGTGATTTAGAACTATATAACCTCGGCCATCCAGACATCCATTATATTCATCATCATCTTCATCCCATAACGATTCTGTCCGTCAAACGACACAGAACCTTTACACTGGTGTCAGAAGTGGGATTCGAGACTTCAACACGTGCCATCGACCATGTCGACTAGGAAGAGAAGTAAAGTTGAACGACGACGTGAGATAAAAGATTTACGAAACGAAATCGCGGAGTTGCACAAAGAGATTGCAGAAACCATGAAGGAAATAGAACTTGCTAAGTTTGTGTCGCAAGCCCCGGCAAAGGAATGCATACCTGTTGTAACAGAGACTGAGGAAAAATCGCAAGACCCGGCAAAGGAATGCATACCTGCTGTAACAGAGACTGAGGACAAATCGCGAGCCCCGGCAAAGGAATGCATACCTGTTGTAACAGAGGCTGAGGAAAAATCGCAAGACCCGGCAAAGGAATGTATACCTAATGTAACAGAGACTGATGACAACGAACATACCTGTTCGTTGAATCCGGTAGCGATTTGCGACATATTTGGATACTCGACGGCGGACCCAGCGACCATTATAGCCACGACCACCACACGCCAATTTCCTCACGGACTGTGCGACCATCATATGGCTATGATGATCACCATGCAGGAGCTGAATAATCCGCATCATGTAAGGGAAGCTGCCGAGCATCGCGTTCAGCTTAACGAGTCCAGTCGGAAAAGTCATCGAACCCTTCGAGCAAGGGCTAGACACGACGATGACGATTCAGCAGAAAAACTAAAAGGAGAAAACTATGTCGCGTCCGGCATAGTTGCGATGATGTGTGTTTTTCTTGAAAGGTGGACTAACATGAGATCGACCATGGCGCTATCTTGCTGGTGGCTGCTAGCAACCCTGCTCTACCTGGCAGAAACTACACCGAAGTATCCGATGTGCTTGCCCAGGGTGCTGACGGGAAGTGATAGGGACCGGAGATGGCTGATGACCGATATGCCTAGAGCTCAGAGTTCGTCCGGAATGTGCATCGCGCTTCGTTCCTTGGCTGGTCGACGTCATCGTCCTACGGTTCCTGTCTCGCGTGCGGAGATGTTGCGATTAAGCCCGAGCTCGCGAAGTACTCCATAGGTACTACCTAGCTTATCGGTATGCAAATTTCTGGAATTCTACGTCTTCAAGGGGAACTCTAGACGTCATCGGTCATCAGCTACACATGTTTTGGGAAAATAATCTTTGAAATATTTGGATAAGAATCATAAATGCGGATCTGCAGAGCTGTGTTTATGAACGTGAACAATGGGATTTGTTTGCGATAAAGTTTTGATAAATATAATGTGAGAAATAAGGTTAGGTACGTTTGATATTTTATTATAGTGAGTTCAATTTTGTTTGTCTTCGATATGGAGCCTTGAGGTAATCGTTGCTGAAGTGGATTATTAAGTGAGGTGCGATATAATGTAGTTAATTTGTAATAGTTGAGTTTGATTGTTAAAGTTCGCGTTGTGATACAGCATGTTTGTGTTTCATGCCGGGTATCACGTAAAAGAGAAGGATGCGGTTGTTTTAGTGAGTTGCAGAGATGAGGAAAAATGCCATTTCTAGCCGTGCTAATTTATGGTGCATCGAAATCGCGAAGAAATCGAAAGGGACGTGAGCGTGCCCAGTAATGTAGTGTAGATTTAGATATCGCAACCACCACGCGGTCGACGTTGACGAAAAGACAACCTGCCCTGCGTCTCGTACACAGACGCCTTCGCTGGGATTATCCGGGCCGTAGGAAGTCACCTTTTGTCAACTCATCCGCAAACACTTGATAACGCACGACGCAGAAGACGACCTCAACAGCGACATGGAAGCTGATAATCGGAATGTACTATCCCATATCCAGATAGTACGTGACATGACGAGCACGACCATGGACATCGATCGGGGCGGATTGCTGGAATGGTCGTCATCGTCACTATTTCGATAATTTTAGAGTAAAATAAAATATAGAAATTATAATGTTAATTAATTAGGAAGCTGGGACAATGGGCCATATAGACATTCCCTTGATGTTCGCGAAGAAAAGGAACTTAATTCATTGCATGCCGATATAAACTGATTGATTCTTTGGACGATGGACTCAGTATAATGATAACCCAAGGAATTTGTTGATTTTTTAATTTTTATGTGGAGGTGTAATAATCATAATGTTTAGTCTTGTTAATTGGATTACAGAATCAGAAAATCGTTTGGAAATTGAAAGAAGTATACGTTAGAAAGAGCAAAATGTGGGTGTTATATTTGGTTATTTCCATGATGTTTGTTGTTACATTTTTAAATCAACTCCTACTTTAATTATGGGCCTTTCCTTTTCTCGGTCCCATTTTTCTTTACCGCTTTAACATCTTTGTCGTTTTTGTTTTCCGATTGGGAACAGTGATGTTTGTGAACTTGGTATTGATATTTTTTGCCAGGGTTGTGTTCTGATTTACCGTTAGTGTTACCGCGTTAATTGGGACTGCGGATTAATGCATCTAATTTGCTTTTCTCATGCTTCATGAGATTGCATGGTACTGTGCTGTTTTGATAACTTTACTAAGTTGTCTTACGATGATCTTATTCTCTATCGCTGGATTTGATTATCGGTAACTGTTTTGGGGGATGTGCACTTTTGGTTGATTATGTATTTACGATGTACTTATACTTTGTATATGTGCTGGTAGAAAATTGCACTTTGTTGTAGCTCTTTAAGTTTAAGTTGACGGTGTTTTATTAGTGTGTATAGGTTTACGTTTTGTTTACGCGCCACCCTCTTCCTCTCTGAGTCTATAACTCTCTGTGTTGCCTTTACGTTATTTCTTTTGTATTTTTATCTCCCCTTCTCACGCTCTTTGCGGACTCTCCTGGTTTTCCTGTTTCGCCTTTGTTACCTCCACTTACATGGGGAGAGGTGGTTCATTTAATGTTTGTGCCTATAAGTTTTTTTGTACATGCACTTGGGTTTTTGTTTGATGCTAAGTTATATTATTCTGATTGATGGGATTTTTGCGTTTGTTCTGGTTAGTTGTAGGATTTTTAGGACACTTCCTTTGGTTGTTGAAAATCGTTGTTTTGTTTAGATGTAGTTAGCTGCTTATACAGTGTAGTGTTGATATTTGTAGATGTTGTGAATATGTCATGTTTCAGTTAATGGTTGTATTAAGTTTATTATTGGTTTTCATTTCTTTGACTATGGCTCTCCATTTTCCTTCTCTCACCCTATCCGTCTATGGTTTTTTTTTCTGCTTCAAGTTTATTTCTGAAGAGTTAGTTTATCTTATATATTTGGTTTTAATTATGCGTTATTTTAGCTTGTTTTCGAATTTTGGTGTTAGCTTGTACTTCGACATTGTATAGTCGATATTAATGTTTTTATGTAACTGCATGGAGTATCGCTCGTTTGAACTTGACTTGTTAACTAAAGGGTTATTCCTTGTTACGATAATTATATTTCCGCTGTTTCCTCACTGAGGACAGTGAGATTTTTCAAAGGGGGAGGTATTGTTACGAATGTAGATACATGCATTTAATAGTGCTGCAATTATTATTGGACCCAGTCACTGACCTCTATATTCCCCATGTAGATAGGCTGTTACTTCTTTGTTCTTGCGCTGTTTACCAACCAGCTACTTCCACCCACTTAAACCGTGTGAGTTGGTTCCCACTTAATCGTCACCTACAATGCCATTCATATACCATCGCTTTTATGTGTTTCCCCCGTTTGCCCATCTATTGTCTCTCATCTTAACTTCATCTTTGTATGCTCTTCTTTCCTTGTAACCCTCCTCTCTCAAGAGCGGTGTTATACTTTGATGTCTATAATCTGTTTTACCCTCTCCTTAATTCTTTAGTCATGAACTTCACACCTACCTACAGTAACACCCTCTATTGTGTTGACCCTTCTCTCATATGTTGCCGTTAGCTTAACCTTAAGCTCTGTAATGTTTAGGGATTACTATATTTCTAAGAAGTAAGTCCATTGTAATGTCAAGTCGCTAGAGTTTGTTCTTTGCTGCATTTAGTAACCTTTTAGTTAGTGTCTTAATAGATGTCATCCTTTGTCCTCTAGCCTATATAAGCTCGACAACTCTCTCACTCGGGGTTCATATACGTTGAGATCAAGTTCAGTGTTAGCAGTTATTAAGTTGATAAAAATCAGTTATTAGGGAGTGGAGTTCAGTTTAGTCAGTCGTCAGTTCAGTACAAGATTTGAGACAGTTAAGTTGTAGAAGACAGTTTGAGTACGAAGTTAGTTCAGTTAGAAGTTATACTTAGAGTTAGTCCTGTTCGTCATTGCATTGTACAAAGTTGTTTATGGAAGAATAAACGAGTAACCGAATAACTCTCGCCAGCTGTGATCTATTCTCCAAGCTTGTGGAACGTGCTTAAAGAGTGAATGTGATTATGAATGTGATTTAGAACTATATAACCTCGGCCATCCAGACATCCATTATATTCATCATCATCTTCATCCCATAACGATTCTGTCCGTCAAAAGACCAGATTCGTTACAATATCTTTTAAACGAAAGGGGATTTCGAAAAACAAATGATCCATGCTTCTATAGTAATACGAACTCAACAAGGTATAATCATGGATTATACTAGTACAATCCATGGTATACTAGAACCAAGTAAGTTTTCTTGATTTTGACAATGTCACTAGCTCAGCTTGGGGGCTACGGTCACTTATACGACGTGATGTTGTTGTTGTTGTTGTTGTTGTTAAATATACTTGGCGTTTCATTATGTTGTGAAATGTGAATGCTGTTTAAGGTATGGCGCCATCTGTCATGTCTGTTGTCATTATAATTATGTGCGTCGGCAAGTGATTATTTATATTATCATGATTATAATTTGATGAACTTCTCATTCAGTTTCAGTTCTGCCTTTTTTCGATGAGGTTCTTTGTACAACAATAATACGTTAAATGACCAATAGATAATCAAGAACAATTTAAATAATGTTGTAAAACCAAAAGTAAATATTAAACAGAATAAATAGTGTTTTTCTTGTCTTTGTACACGTTTAGTAAATAAGTATGCCCTCTGCGTCTGTAAACGTTATAATTTGCCCATGTCATTATTTAGACAATGAGGATTAATATGTTGAGACGTGATCACTAATGACACATGATACATGCACATACATTAGAACATGATCATTATCGCCACCTTATATCTATATTTCTATCTAATTGTTGGGATGCGTTTATCCACTTCATGAAATAAGCTCACCATATAGTTTAACCCGTTGACGACTGGTCCCGAAAATTTTAAGATGTTTTTATCATACTATTAATTTAGTTGGTGAGAAAAATTCGAAAATATATAACTGTAATAATAATATAAAGGGCAAAATCAACCACTTGCAAGACATTCTAGTCCACAAAGCGACCAATGAGTGTTATTCTTGTCTTTGTACACGTTTGGTAAATAAGTCTGCCCTCTGCGTCTGTAAACGTTATCATTTGCCCATTGCCCGTTGTCATTATTTAGACAATTTTGATTAATATGTTGAGACGTGATCACTAATGACACATGATACAAAGTACATAAACATTATCACCACCATATATCTATCCACCATCTGTTTATTGGGATGCGTTTATGGAATAAGCTCAACATTTAGTTTAAGATCTTTTATCATATATATTTAGTTCGTGAGAACAATTCGAAAATATAATTATAACGGTATTAATAATATAAAGGGCAATTAAGTCAACCACTTGCAAGACATTTTAGTCCACGACGGATACATTTATTTATTAAGCGACCAATGAGTGTTATTCTTGTTCTTTTATTTTTGTTTGTGTCTTTTATTTCCCTTTCCTTAATTGCGGTAACTTAAAAAGGATGATTTTCCAGCAGAATCAGGATCGAGGGTTGGGGGATGGTAATGTACCCCGTTCAACATTACATGTCTGTCTACTTCAATATGTTGGCACTTGTGAAGCAAATGCTGGGGTTGGCACGATTTATTGTTTTCTTTATGTTTATCTCTATATCAATCTAAATGGAAAATTAACCCCTTGACCACGGGAACCAATTGGGTTGTATACAAAGTCTATGGAGATGTCAAAAACTCGTAGGGAACGGGTTAATTCTCGAAATAAAGGCCAATGTACGTACCATGGTACGATGACCCTGGATAATAGTTATACAAACAAAGGGGATATAATGTGGATGCGAATTGAAATTATTTGTATCAATCACAAGTCATTTTGTATGACTTAGACACTTACTAGTCACTGATTGGCCGAACTCCGTCTGAATTGGCAACATAACGTAATAAATCTGAAAGCAGTAAGCACCGATGTATACAAAGTATACATTACATTTAAAATTGCATCTTCCGTAGTTAACAAAATACCACTCTTGTTATACCGCCTCTTTTCAGTATCATGCGAATACAATACATATGTTTTTTTCTTTAGAATAAATCAATTACTTATTTAATTCTTCATTTGTTTCTAGTTTATGTGATTTGTAAACTTTGACAATAAGCAAATACAATGTATCGGGCAAGTTTTCCACTCACATGCATCATCATATTATTACAAATATATTTCAGCAAGTTTAGAAACACCATTCAGTATGGATATATGAGTATTGTAGCCTGGGTAAATACTTATATTCAAAGCATATATTAATACTAGAGTTCTTTAATCTATGTTTACAATATTCGAAAAAATGTGACTTGTACACATGTTAGACCGCTCTCAGAAGTTTGTTTTCCATAATGTCAGAAGGTTAATTATACATTTTTGTCTAGTGGATTATTATTTTTATTCTATGTCGACTGTTTTATTAACCAATGTTAACTCCTGCAGCGTATCGTATTTGTAAGATGAATTGTTATCACCACCAACATTGCCAACAATGTGTGTTTCTTGACAAAGACTTTCTTTGTAGCGTCTAATTACATTGTATAGATAGAAGCAATGTATAATTGAAACTCAACATGGGGTGGCCCCCTGCCCTGGCATGTAATCGATGAATACAAAACATACTTTATTGATATAATATGGGTGAGTATATTGGACCAAATAAATCACTTTGTACCAACGGAGAGATGTGACGCATGTGTTTAAAAGTTACAACACAATATTAGCGTAGCGTGATGGGTCGGTGCTGAATGTTTTTTTTTTTTCCTTTTCATCATCCTAAATAATTTGGTTAGGCACCGTAAACGGATTGTCTCCTTGACAATGTAGTTCGTATCCCGCCGTGGGATCCAAGCCCGTAATTGTTATTGATTGTTCCTTTTAATTATTATTTCAAAGCGATCTGTTCATGGCTTATAACTAATTATTAAAATATTGTAAAATTTTAATGTATTTTACTAATGTTGCTCTGTAGAATATTTGCCCTGCAAATCGATTTAAGTTCTTGTCTTCTATTGTTTGCTTTTTATGTTGTTGAAAACGTTTTATTATTATACCGCGTTCAAATTAAAGGGATAGTTGAGTTCTGGTAAGGAGAGTACAGTTTTGGTAAAACTGAATTTTAGTAACCAAAACCTGCATCATTACATTACAAACTAACAGTTATAACTAGAAAGGAACACAAAATTACAAATGACGTAGTTAAGATCATGTTATCATTCAAAAAGAGCCGTTAAAACGTAAGAGGGCGCTCTCTAAACACTCATCGGTTTCAACCATTTTGAATAAATATTGTGCATGTGATGTTTTGTTGAAATAGTGATTAGATAGAGAAATAAACAACTATTTAAATACCTGTTTTGTAACTTTTTAAAAAGAGGAAGCATTTTTTTGAATTTTGAACGGCTGGTTCGAAATTCTCTAATAAACCTGGGGCCCCAGATTTTTTACAAATTGTTATATTTATGGATATTTCAGTCGTCTCTGAACCGATTTTGATCAAACAAAGATGATTTTATTATTTAAATATTATGCTCTTTCAAATTTTACACTCAGTTTTTCATTACCTCACAAAAAAAAGTAGTCTAGCGCCCTCTCTACCAAAACTCAACTATCCCTTTAAATACATGTAGTTGAATATACGTGTTAAAGTATCAGAGGTGGTCCTCCGTCGTGCAAAATATCGATTTAATGCCTCATAATCTAAATAATAGAATATACCTGAATTATATTTGAATGAAACAACATTTATTACCAACGTAATGATGTGAAGAACCGTTCAAAACAACAATGATGCGATTGCGCAGCGTGGGTTCTTGCTTTATGCATTTTCCTTATTTCACCCTTTGTTTATTTGTATATGTCACTGGGGTGCTGTATGTGCCCCCCCCCCCTGATCTTAATAAATCCACTGCAGCAACTCATAACCTTACTGCAAATTGATATTCAACAATGCTCGCCCCCCACAATGCAACCTTTCGCCACGCCTGAATATACCTGAATTACATTTGAGTGAAACACCAATTATAGTACCAACGGAGCGATGTGGAGAACCGTTCATACAACAATGATCCAGTATGGCACAGCATGGGTCCTTGCTTTATGCATTTTCTTTATTAAACCCTTTGTTTATTTTGTATATGTCACTGGGGTGCTGTTTGAGCCCCCCTCGATCTTAATAAATCCACTGCAGCAACTCATAACCTTACTTCAAAGTGATGGGTCGTGCTTAAATAGTGTAAATAATTTAAACTGATCATAATTATTGTATCGACATTATGATCATGTTACGGAATGTAATACATTTCATCTACTTCGTATACGGGGTAGTAAAGAAACAGCTGGCTGAAAGTCAGTTAGATAGACCATACGTGTAAAGGATCAAACTGGTCGAACCATTAATCAGACAGACCCACATACCACTTATAGGCGGAGGGCCAAAGTCGAAAAAAGTGACTTTAGGTTGCCAGATCTCCACAACAAGTTTAGACCGATTTTAATTGCAAGTATTGTTAATGAGACAACATAATTCAGAGGTCTACCTCAAAAAATTTGTTGCGAACACCTCCAAATCCAAGATGGCGTCCAACAAAGCAATTGTTTTGTCTTGCTATATATAATTGGCGAGATTTCCCAAACGACACCTCAAATAAGCATTATTTTGCAACCATATTAAAGACAATATAATTCCTATAATCTGATACCAAACACTATGGGGTTTAAGATATTTAACACGGTCATTTTTAGCCCAAAACTCAAATTTTAGGCATTTTTTCCCAACAATATGAAATTATTGATTTACATAATTACGCATAAATCAATGATTGTATTATCAGTTAAATTAATACTTTTCAAAAAACTGTCCAATTATATAAACAATACTCTGTAAAATTTTCAAGTGTGTACCGTATCTGAACAAAAAGTTATAGTACTTGGAAGTCAGCATTTGATATCGACAAAACGGGTAGTTTTGCATGATTTCTCATGCTGTACTGGGTGTCTCAAAAATGTGTAATCTTGATTATAGGATTTGTGTACCAAATGATTGCGTCAATCTCGGGACACCTTCAATTCCAGTTATGAAATATCAACAAAACCACCATTTCCTGTAATATGATGAATATTCCACCATCATTTTGCAATCCGCGTAGATGTTGTGTCTGTCTTGTATTTATTTAACTGCATTTATCATAAATCAAGCGCTAATAATGAACTTAATTCCACTCCACAAGGAGCATTCTAGTCAGCTGCATACCAGTGTTGTAGTCGAGTCACCATGGTCCGAACTTAACTATCAATCGTATGATTTACATTTTTAATTTTTTTTAATGAAATATTATTGGAAAATACTTCAAAATAGTGAATAGATGTTGAATCTTAAATTCACCAGATTCTATGAAATCTTCCGGCCTCGAACCGGCCTCGACCCTAGTCATCGAGGCCGCATGCTACGAGGCCGAGGACGAGTCCGAGTCACGGCATTACGAGGCCAAGGCCGAGGCCGAGGCCTGGCAAAGTCGGCCGAGACCTCCAAGACTGCTGCATACTGACGCGCCTGCTGTGCATATTGCGAATTCGAATCATACTGGGTGCCCATGATGTGTTTAAAACATTGTCAAGATCATGTTCATTATCTTGAGTAAGTGTTTTACTGAAGTACATAATTTTCGGGACATAATATGTGCAGACATGTGCTGACAGAAATGTACACCACCGAAAAGCCTCAGCAAGCCGAATGTTTATTTTTTGTGCACTACACTGTACTCGTGTAACCATGGTAACAACAGCCGATTATGGACAGAAATATACCAAATCACAAAATATTTCTTTTAAAAACTTAAAATTAGCAGGTTAACGGTGTCATGTTACATGTGATTTGTTTTCCTTCATGTTCACGCGAAAATTAGTATGCATAATGCGGCTTGTAGTAGCCAGATATATGATTTATTGTATTTCTATTGTTGTTGTTACTATGGTTACAAATGTACAAGGTGGTACAAAAAGTTATTGTACAATAAACATAATAGCCTATTCAAAGTTTTCTTCGAACCCTGAAAAAGTCTAGCTAACTGTGGTGTTCCGAATAATAATCATTTTAAAAACATAATTATCCAGATATGGTCGGTCCAACTCTCATTCGAATATTGCACTAAATAGTACACTTTGCATAATGGATTTAGTATTGCAGTGAAATTACCAATACACTATTTTCGAGTATTGCAAACAGATGGCGGCATATTCATGACATAAAAGAAGGAAACTGAAGGTTTTGTTGAAAACAGGTAAAAACAACATGTCATTATTTAGGAGCATTTCTTGAATAAAGTCCGTAAACAAGAATTACATTTATTGGGGCACCCTGTATAGCATTCGAAATCGTACAAAATTGCTGTATTTGTCGATATCAAATGCTGACTTCCAGTTATTATAACTTTTTGTTCAGATACGGTACACACTTGAAATTTTCACAGAGTATTGTTGATATAACTGGGCAGTTTTCTGAAAAGTACTAATTCAACGCCTAATGCAATTATTGATTTATGCCGAATTATGTAAATCAATAATTTCATATTTTTGGGAAAAATGCCTAAAATTTGAGTTTGGGACTAAAAATGACCGTGTTACATATCCTGAAACCCATGCAATTTGGTATCAGATTATAGGAAATGTTATGGTCTTTAATATGGTTGCAAAATCATGCTAATTGTTAGCGTCGTTTGGGAGATCTCGCCAGTTATCTATAGCAAGTCAAAACGGCTACTTCTTTGGACGCCATCTTGGATTTGGAGGTGTTCGCAACAAATTTGTTGAGGTAGACCTCTGAATTAATTTGTCTTATTAAAAATACTTGCAAATAAAATTGGTTTAAACTTGTTGTGGAGATCTGGCAAGCTAAGTCCTTAAGGAAGCCACTTTTTCGACTTCGGCCCTCCGCCTATAAGCCACCATGCTCGATATCCAACATTCATGACAGTTATTCAAAATGACATATAAATGACACATGTAATTATTAAACACATCAATTTATTTGATAAAATACACTCATAAACACTATTTTTCACTGCAGTCAATGGAGGTTGAACACTATTAATTCCCAAATGAATGAATAATCTTAATATACAGTAATAATATCACAATTAAAACATGTTTAACCGGTGATATATATATATAATGAGCCATCATAAAGTGCAGTTTTAAAAATATCAATACAAATACCAGATGAGTTCGTAATATATACAGAGCTCTCTGGTCAACAACATTATGTATACACACTTAGTTACATGCTTTAGCAAGTAAGGCTTTATTATTCGGCATAATATAAACACAACAATTAAATACATAAGCAGACTTAAATTGTATATCCTCAAAAGAAAAGGGAACTCGTTTAGCAACCTAAAAGAATTCAATAATTGTAATTTTGTGTATAGTTTCTATTGGCTTTTATAATCGAATCGAGTCTACGCTAAGCAGTAACATCATTACCGGCATACGTTTTAAAAAGCTGTCAAAACATACTCGAGTACAGCTGTTCCACAATGTATTATCATTGCAAACGACTTTGTAACTTACATTAAGCCAATTAATGTGTTCAAGAAGCTGTACACCATTCATTTACATAAGAAAACATTGACCACTACAATATGTTATAGTCAATTAGTTCACTAAAATACACTTTAGTGAGTATTATATATACTCCGCAAAAAAAGAAACTGGACACTTGTATAAGTTGAAATATTTCATATTAATGTACGATAAAGTGTACATGATCATATATCAAATTAAAGGGAATTTAGTCCTCTACAAGCAGGGTATAACTTAAAGGTGTAATCGTTCATGCATGAAATGCCATGGTCAATTAACACTAGCAAGGTCTGTTTTCAAAAATAGCAAAACAATGGAGGACCACACCATTCGACTGAAATGATAGTAAGCGTTTCACTTAAAACAAGATGAGCGGGGCAAGTAAATTATGACATTATTCAACTTTATTGTTATGAACAAACTCTGGAAATACAAATTTGTCAATAAAACAGGGCCAGGTTATGAGAGCATTATCATACTGGTCTGTATTACAGGCATGAAGCTTGTCTATTTCATGTGTCCCCTGAGATTTTAACCATAGTTACCTAGAGAAATGTCATGTTAAAGACTGCCCAAATGTTTGACCAAGGGTGACTTCAGGTTTTGAAGATCTTTGGACTACGGTATAATTTTTGAGAAGAATTTATACCATTTTCATGCTGAAATAAGGGCACAAACTGTGGTTTTGACTAATAAAGCTTTGCCATGGAATTCTCCATTTTGTTACTTTTGGATGAAAATAACACCTATAACGTTCACAATTTGTCTTCATATATACTCTTTATTGAGATGAAGATAGAAAAGGTCACATTTGTAATGAAAAATTATGCCATCTCATGAATATAGCGTTTTAGATTATGCTTATCAACATTTATATGATTTATATGGTTGAGTGGATGTTCCATTTTTGCTATTTTTGAAAAATGACCTTGATGTGGTTAATTGACCGTGACAAGTCATGCATGAATGATTTCATCTGGATTTCATGTGAATATTGAAGAGGGTAATTATATCCTTAATCTGATATACAATATCATATATTTTATCGTTAATGAATACGAAATATTTGGTCTCATACAAGTGTCCAGTTTCTTTTTTTTGCGGAGTATACATGTAAAATTTAACAATGTAAAAGTTTTATGTGCTATTCATGTTAGAGAAATTAGTGAACAGAATAGTGATTTAATCCTAGATATTCGTTGCGAAAGTGCAAGTGATAATAATTGTATCAATAACAAAGGGGTATACCAGGCCACATAAGCCCAGAAGTATTGTCTAACAGGATAAGAAGAAGTGGAGGAATCATCGTTACATCCATGGGAATCGGGATATAAATAAGAGATTATGTTCATCATCTACACGAAAAGGGCAGTCCGAGTGTAACCATATTCACGACACGACTATCCCACGAAAGGTAGTACTTGAAAACTCACCCCTTTTAAATATTTTGTCTTCATTTGAGTTGGAAAACAGAAGTTTGAGTAATTTTGACAAAACTATGTACAATTATTGATGGGTCAAATGTGTTGACACTTGCAAGCATTCAAAACTCATTGTAAAACAGGACATTTTTTGTTTTTGTTTTTAACAACGCAACCATTATGTACACAATACAGGGTGGCCCAAAAAAAACCCGGAAAGGGGCACTTCCCAAAATAAAGTAACACAATGATTATGTCCATCGGATAGAGTGTCCTTTCCAATGAAAAACGATACCAAGAAAAGTAATTTTGGACGAGTAGTTTTTGTTGTAGGACGTCTTGAGTGAGACCATGTCAGGTTCCCATTTTTGTAATTTTTTACCTAGTCACTGCCTGATAAATAGAACTTCTTGCTCGTAATAGCATCGAGCACCTATGCCCATTCTCTTGACACACAGCTGAATGCACACTAACAATGGCGTGCGTTTTGCTCGTTGATCGACGCTATGAGGGGCATTGAGTGCGAATTATCAAGCACTGACTTGGTAAAAATTGACAAAAAAGGGAATTTGACATGGTGTCATTCACAGCGCCCTAAAACAAAAACTACACGACCAAAATGACTGTTCTTGGTATCGTTTTTCATTGGAAAGGACATTCTATCCGATGGACATAATCACTTTGTTACTTTATTTTGGGAAGTGCCCCGTTCCACTTTTTGGGTCACTCTGTATAGTGGCAACAACAATTCTAAATACAGATCAAACTGTCCTAACTTTGTTGTTGCTTTATCTTTTTGATTATGTTTTGCTCATGATTCGTCTCATTCATTTTTTGTCATTGCAAAGAAGTCACATTCTATAGGGCGGACTTTCAATACACAGTCTCTATGTCGCTCGTTCACATTTCTTTGTGCACATAACACCAACTTAAAAATCGCAACATTTTAATCGTATAATCTTGTGTCTTTACATATTTCATCTATTTTTTCCCACATCACATCAACAACTTGATAATAAATATGTAACAACTATAAGCTCATTCAAGTTATTTAAAATAATACACATCATCTTAATATATTGCAAACAACGACAAAGCTATATTATCAGCATTAAAATCATGTTCAGTATATTATATACAATTTGGAAAGGGTAATGCATTAACATATTAACTTCATGCGCATGGATTTCTTTAGATGCCTCATTCTGATGTAGTTTCTCGAATATCAGTATACTGATACTGATTCTAAAAAGAGAGTTTGATATGGACAGATCTGTTTCATTGTGGTTCCATCACTGTGCATCACTATTCCTTAAAGGGACTTAGTAACATTGTCCAAATCCTCAAAATCAAATTTGAATTATAGCGGTTCCCACATACATTGTTGTATTCGTATTAACAATAAAATCATGGGACAGGTTTCGGTTTTTCAAATATCCCTTTCGTTACAAAGATATGTACAATTGAAGTGTTAAGATAATAAATTATCCGTTGGATTTTTTTCGAAGCCGTGTACAAAGTGAGTGCAGTGAGTTAGTGGAAATAACTTTGCATTTTTGCTCATTACTCGGCCATAATAACATCCAGTTAACTTGAAATTTTCACACAACACCCAGTGGACATATCAGATAACGACAATAAAAACCGAACACAAAAAGTAACTTCACCCCTAAGCAATTGCCCATAATTTCACAACCGATTATTGTTTCAAGATGTCATCTTACCACAATATTGGCACAGTTGTTATGTTCAATATGTGCGAAAATCAGAGATATTCATTACTTTATGGCTGAATGAGCACAGATTAAAGACAAAATGGCCCAATTCAAAAGTCACAAGGTATTGCGCGTGCCTGTACATTGTTGTGAATCCGCACATGTGGCGGAATGCATTGATCATGGTTTATGAAACAATGCTGTTTGATATTCCATTCATTTTGATTTGTTGATGGCACATGTGGTAAAATGCATCAACTTCAATTGTAAAACAATGCATTTTTTAATTTTCCAACTCTCAATAATTTGTGATGATGATAATACTTTTGCGAATTTTGAAATATGACTATTGTGTCTGTAATGTGTGCTCACCCAACCATGGATTAATGGTTACCTCTTTTTTGTACACATTGTTTTCCTAACTACCATATGGATATATTGGCAAGACGAAATCTTGAAACGATTCTTGGTTATGAAATTATGGGCAATTGCTTAGGGGTGAAGTTACTTTTTGTGTTCGGTTAGATCCCTTTAAGGTGTCTACAGCCCGGAGCAAGTGGACTTCAGATACTAAAATAATATGCATATTAAGCCTTGAATGTGGATTTCTTGACTTGTAACATAGTTATCAAAGTGTTTGATCGTTCCTTTCTTATTGAATACGGACACGGTGATTTTCCAATATTTCGCTCTCTCTTTCCTTTATCTTTAGACGTGTATTACATGATTCACTTTCTCTGATGCATTGATTGATAAATCGAAGGACGGCAAGTCGGCTAGAGGGTTCGACCTTCGTTTTTTCTTTCCTCGCATTCTCGATAAAGAAAAGTCGATCGTTTTCAATATTGAAGTGGCGCTGTAGATGTTCTTCAACGCGACCGACTTCAATCTCGCTCAGCATGTCAGCATGGGTAACAACTATAATTGGATCACGACCTATATAGAATAAACAGTAACAGGTCGTTAGTTTACTTTCTGTGTTTCTGGTTTAATTCGCAACATTAATTCAACAGCCTGAAATATGGACATGTATGCCTCTCTGAAAATATGAAATCATTACTGAATCGAACCTAAGACATTAGGATTGCTAGACCGGTGCTCTAACCATTGAGCCACAAGGCCGTAATATTAGTAGTCCTTTATAGAGACCAAATTTAATGATCGAGCCGATCAGAAGCTATTTTGATCCTAAAATACAAACAAAATAAATTACTCAGACTCATCACCCCCCCCCCCCCCCCCCTCTATATCTCCCTGATAGCCCCATTGCAGAAAAAGATACGATTGATTGTAAGTTACAATTAATCTTAATTCAGATCATGTCTTCAAAATACGCACATTTGTAAACTTACAATTAATTGTAACTTACAATCGATTGTATCTCTTTCTTCAACGGGGCCCCTCTGAGATATACAGAAAGCCTATACTTAACCTCAATCTTCTTGAGACATCCAAATGAAAACTGTGATACGCTGCGTCTATGACTGCATTCATGCCTGAGAAATGTTATAGTAAGATACACAATTTTTTAGAAAACATACCTAATTCACGTCTTATAGTATCTCGCAGCTGCTTGGCTCCATCATCATCCATTGTGTCCAAACAAGTGTTCCCTCTACAAGACAAAAATATAAAAGTATATAAGAGTGTACAAATATAATTCAGTGCACAATGATTCAATGCCCAATCAATAATATTAAGTGTACATTTTGATAAAGGGTAATTTCTACTGGCATACTTCATGATCATGTAAATATTTAGCAATCATGATAGTAAGTATGTATGCTGACTTTAATATGTGTTTAATTATGAAACATATATGTATTCCTCCTTCTACAAGGAGGATTCCTATTTTGTTCCAATATTAGAGTAGTGTATATATTTCGATTACTTTATTATGCTTACATAATAACTTACTTCAAGACGAGAATAACATTTGTCAATTTGGGGCTCAGTAACGGCGGGGAGTTCAGAGGGGACAGATCAATGTCCGTAGTCATGGTAGTACCGTTGGCTGTCTCTTCATCACGTTCCAGATCTCCTTCCCAGTTAACGTCCTCCCAACCCGATGCAGTCCCATCTGTAGCATAATCAAACGATCATCATATCACGATGTTCCATTTGTATTCGGGAAGGAGGTTATATTATTTTGTGTTTATATTATGTGTTAAATAAAACTCTCGGCGCGCTTGTTGGTAATAATAATCATTTTGGCATGGGTGATATTTGAAATGAGGCAAGAGATAACATGGAGGTGAGGAAATAACATGTTTGTTTGTGGTTTTGTTACATAATTTACGCTCAATTTCACGCAATTATTCAATATTTCCCAAAGTACATTGCAGCATTTTGTCAAAACTCATGTACACAGTCATTTGGTCTATGAGTGTTTATGCGGCACCTGATATACTTGATCTTGAGTGTAGGACAAGCATCAGTACATCTAGGTAGAAAGGACGTTAAGGAAACCACCACCCACAACTGTTTGCTTATAAATGAACGAAAATACATTTAGTACCTAGTCCATTCTACCAACAAGTTCTATAAAATAGGCTTCCAGGAAAATCTTATCATGATTCAAAACTCGTCATCAAACTCAATTATGTTTTCATGGATCTGCCGAAGAAGAGTAGTAAGAAATCGATGTCACGAATTATAATCATCCATTCAAAAAGAAATATAGATCATTCTGACCAACTTCCGAATAAAAACCTGTTATCAATTGTTCCATACGAAACATATTATCTTACTTATCTGTGCTTCAAGTTCTTTCCAGGCATTTCCATTTGTCCAGTCATCCCAACCGCGATTGTCGCGGATGGTAATATGATGAGTTATTTCTACAGGTTGTCGCCACTGTGTGTGTCCTCCCATGTAACATATTGGTGCAGTAGCAGCTTTTTCGACAAACGACTCGTGGTAGTCTGCAGATAATCCGAAAAACATTCGGACCATACTGTTCGTTGCTCCCCATGAACCTTGATTCTTCTTACCAATGACGGTCACAACAGTGTTGATTAATGAAGATTTTCCAACGGATGCGTCTCCGACTAAACCTATCTGCGTAGGCCTGTCTCCTGAATATTGCGAAATGTTTGACTTGAGGCGATAGACTTCTTGCACATCTAAAAACAAAAACAAATACATTTTATAGGCAGAAGTAGTGATGAAAACTTCATATAATTTGTATTTTGTTTATTAAAGACCTTAAAGTATTCAACGTTTGTTTTGACATTCATTTATTCTCCTATTATTTCATAACAACACTCAAATCCATAATATTCATCAAAAGTCATCGAAAAAGGCAAACCAGAAAAACAGGAACTAAGTGTCACATTTTGTTTTTCTTGTATACAAATTATTATTATAGACAAGGGGAATGTATTTACCCTTTTTTGTTTTTCCGATGTAAAGAATGAAACATCTGATACCAATTGCAGTAGCAAAAAGCAGAACTAAAATGACTACCAGAACGGCTACGATGAGTCGTGTATTACTTGACGAGGTTACTGTTGAAGTAAACAAACAATTAAGCAAAACGTTTAGTGGTTAATCGTATGTAAACCAAAATCTAATGTCCGTAACTTATGTAAAAAAGGCGCAATTGCACCTTGAGTGAATTAGTCTCATGTATTTAAACACATATTTAAATATCAAACCCATTTACAGTTATCATCATTATTTTGCTTTGGCATTTAAAGTGGCCCGGCAATCCTAGCATATTGTCTTGTCATTACATTCAAATATAATTGTTGATCAATATTCCAGCCTGAAATGTTTTGAACAATAACTACAACAACAGGAAATAGGAAATTTTTATCATTTAAAAAGCCTTTGAGACTTTATAAGTCCTGCCCATGAAAATTCCCGATTCGAGGGGCGCGTCCAAATTACACTAGTGCATAAAATGTGTAAATTGCATTTATCTACTGTATACAAGTCGGACAAAAAGAGAACTTCTACCTGCAATGATCAGAGCCGTATATTAGCTCTGACAATGACGTCCCCGCCTTTATGCAATGCGGACATGGTTTGAGAAAATTTTAGTGGGTATTGATTATTATGATTTTGGAGTTAGATTTCCTTAAAATGCAATAATACTGAGAAAACTCTTATCATGATTAGATTATCCGTAAACAAATTACAAGTCACTCTAATAGACAAATTTGCGCCCTTTTGATGTAGGGGCCACTTTGAGTAGAAGGTTATCTTCGGTAGTGATTCGTTAACTACGGCGATTTGTTTTTCTCACAATAGTGGTATTAATATAACAAAGCCCCAATATACAAAACAGTTTCCTGAAGTTTTTAAATGCACTGGCCGTCAACATGGTGGAAATAAATGAATTTTCAATGAACAACGAACATAGAATTAATGAATCATCGCTTTATCTCATGTGATTAGATGAAAATAAATAATTTCCATAATTGTGTACATTGGGAACATACACTAAATTATCCAAATGTTTACTTGAACCCCTCGATTCTACATTGAACATGTTGAATGGGTGTTAAATTTTCGTCTACAGATATATTAAACCTCCCCAAAGATTACGAATGTTTTGTATTCAAGGTACCTGTGATAGAGTAGAAACCGAGTTCTTGTATTATATTAAATAATATATAAACCTCCCGGTAAAAGTAAATTGCTGCCATTGTTGCCTGTTAAACAATCGTATAAATTTACCTGCAACTAATTGGATGGTCGTTCCGGATCCATTCAATCCCACTCTGCAATCATATGACAAGTAGCACCCAAGTGTTTCTGTTTCAGATGTGACAACGGAGACTGTAATTCTCAACGTGGATATCGCGTCTGTGCTCTTAGAAACAATGGTTGAATGTGAAGGAATTATCCTTCCATCTTCCCCTCTCCATTCTAAAAACGCGTATTTTGGAACGTATGAGCTGTGAATTTCACATGTGAGATTTTGGGCTACGTTCCTTTGCGTAGCATACGTGCATTCCCCTGATTCAAAAGACTGCTCGCACTGCAGAATTGTAGGAGATATTTCTTCCGTTGGAACTAAAACAATAGAGAAGGAGAAATATGATAAGCATGTACAAATCTGAAATGAAATGTCTTCTTGTTACACAATGTAATAATACCTTATATAGAACGCTAGTTGTTTCAATATAAAAGTACATTGCGGCTACCTATAGCCATGTATATTTATATCAAAAATGTCACAAGGTAGAAAAACAAGTTTATGGTTTATATTTACACTCAGAAGACGATTTCCCTTTACAGAATATCTTACATAAAACATACCCGCTAATTATAACCCTCGCATCATTAACCTAAACAGTAACGGGTTACAACCTAAGATCCAGCAAGGAATTTAATAGTGGAGGTGTTGTGGCAATTCTAGCAATTATGTCAAAATACTAATCTTAATTGCCATTTGAAATCAGACTAAAGCTAGTAAGGCGATGTAAAAAACAGGGCATGATTGTTCCACAGCCAGATACGAACAGTAACACATCGAATTAACTCATTTTTTTTTTTACTAAAAACCGATCTGCAAGCACATAAGCAAATAGTATTTATAGAGATTTATAGAGACGTCATGACTAAGTTTTCGTAACATAAACTTTAAATTTTTAATTAAATGTACCATCCAGTGTAAAATCCCAATTTGCCCTCTTGTGTCATTTGTCACTTTGGAGGATACTCTTACATACGGTATCTGTGCACAAGACCAAACAAAGCTGCATCTGCATTTATCACTCAGTGATGTTACCTGCAATCAAATGAATTGAAGATCCACTATATTTAGTTCCACTCTCTGATAGGTAGGAGACGTTGCACCAAAAGCGTTCAGGCACGAACACGCTGACATTTACAGAAGCCTGCAAAGAATACGTGTTGTCATCATTTCTCGTGGGAGTTGACGATTTCGCTAATGCAGAAGCATCACTTTTTCGTCGCCACTCCATTACTGCTTCATCTGCTGGGTAGAAACCACGCATCTCACACAATAAGTATCCAGGATTGCCTGCCGTCACAGACATTTCACAGTTCGCCAATAAACCTGAAGAACTGCACTGTTTGATGACAGGATTCGGATGGACCGGTGGCACTTTACAGAAAAAAAAAACGTTAATCTCAGTCTGAATAAAATTTTTTCGTTTTCACATTAATGAACAATAGTATGCTTGTGAACTAAAAGTCTAAAACCCTCAATACAAGTTCAGAGACTGACACATATTCGAGCAAAACTATTTTTTATTTGGTCAAAACCATGTCAATTAATGGCATGTTATAGGACAAACTGTTTTATAGGGCAACTACATATAGGGAAAAGTCATGTAATTTTACGGAAATATATATTATATTTCGGGGAAAACCGTCTCATATTTGGGCAAGATTGTGTTATTTTAGGGCATCAAAGTGGTGAGGACTCCCTTTTTTTCTTGCTTGTCAGGTGAAAAGGAGGGAAAGATAATAATCTGGCAAAAGACTTCTGAAATCTTTTGCCAGATAATTAAGTATTCTTACCAATAACAAGTAACTTCAAAAACACATCCAGTGGTGCTGAGGCGAACACAGTGCACTTATAATAACCGTGATCTGACAGGGATAGATTCCTGATGATAAGCGTCGGTGAATTGTCGTCTAAATCGACTCGATGAGATGAATATCCATTTCCATAAACCTTAGATTCTCCAGAAGTTTGTTGTATAACTAAGTCCCAGACTGCTCCATTCTGATGGAACCAAATAGTTGATGTAACTTGTCCGGCCCCATATGGACAGGGTAGCTCAGCAGTATCCCCTTTCAAGAACGAAATGGCCTGTCCGATTTCTTCACAACTCACAAGAACCATTAAGATGAGCGCTGTATAAGGACAACGGTAAAATTGCACACATAGCTTAAATTTGCAGACTATCCGTGCATCGGTAAATTAAAATGTACAATAACTTATTAAGAGTATAGGTACTTTTTGAACTATTTGTGATTAAAGCTGTTTCCATATATTATAAGAGTCAATATAGGGCCTAAATTTTCGATCCTAGCAGAATCTTCTTCAGAGGCTATAAAGTGACTCTCATTTTATTACCCTGCAACTATTATAGCAGTTTTCAGCAGTATTTTTGCATCATTCATATATTATAGTGACGCGCTGTAGATTTCAATGATAATATATATATGCAATATTGATATTCCATCACTCTTCATACCTTTTTATTCGTTTAAAATGGAATGTAGTAACTTTGCTAACATGTGCAAAAAGTGATGAATGGTCGATACAATGTACATTGTTGCTATTGGATATGTCAAATGTCCAATGGACGTTATAAGGCCGAGTAGTCATGAGGAGAAATGCGAAGTGATATTCACCAACTCATTGCACAGACTGTCTAAGTACATGGTTACGACTATTCAGTAGATAGTTTAACATCTACATACTTTAATCGTCAACATCTTTTTTTTATGAAAGAGAAATTCGAAATACCGAAACCTGTCCCGAACTACAACAAGGTAAGATGAAATGCTAGAATTCCAATTGGATTTGGATTTTAGGATTTGGACAGTTACTAGATCCTTTGAATCAACTCACGTACATACGTGTGTTAATGTATGTACATCATTAAGCCATTACATTCATATTTGTGATCAAACATGATTATTTCTCGACACAATTATAAACAATAATTACCATTATGTTTTGAAGGCCATTAAGAATAATCCATTACAAGTATTGGAAAGGGTCTGCTTCTTCTGTTTTTTAAGTTTGGATTATTTCTTATATTCGTTTTTTACTGATATTTGTAATTTTTTTTCGTTATTTGTTTCTATAATAGTTTTAATTTCAGATATGGTTGATTCATTTTTCACAGCCAGAACAAACATTGGCAATAAAATCACAAAGACAGGAGCTAGCAAAGTACCATTACAGATCAAAATAACAATGATTTTCGAATAAATAGGCCCTTTGATCATGGTGATAGGACTATTCAACTATTGACCAGTGTCAACCTTATGAGCCTATAGAAACAGTCACTCAAACGCGATTGCAAGTCCCGCAAGATGTTGAATAAGCCAATCACAGAGCGAAAATCTAAAAAATCACTGTCATTAGTTTGGTTTATTTAGTGATATTTTGCTAGCTTCTGATATTTATTGGACAATACAGATCGACAATCAGTTAAATATCAAACATTTAATTAATGTTTTTAAGTTGTTATATGTATAATGCGAAAAACACAAACAAATCTTATTCATCAATCTTATTCAAACACTCACCTGTTAATCCAATTATGTGAAATTTCAAAAACATATTTGTCGTATACATTTTTCAAACTCACGCTTCCCAAATTAGCAGATTATCAAGGTTGCCAGATGATATAGCATGGCCTTTTATACGAAGGTTACTAGTTTGTACGTCCAGACCTGTCGAGAAACGTAACATCTAGACGACTATGAGAGTTGATTACGCTGACGGAAATAATTTATCCCTACGCTTTAACAAACATGTAACCATCACGTACATTTCTCTAACGACAGTCATCGTATTGCTAGCGTGAGCGCACCATCCCTACCACAGACACGCAAACAAAAAAATCATGATTCAGTATAAAGGAACCGATCTATCTGCATTTATTAATAGCCCACGGCGAGTCATCTCGCGATGGCGTCGAACTAGCCGACAGTTGCTGTATGTTCATTATTGCCCTCGCAAAAGATCAGGTGTTTGTTGAATGTTTTTGAGAACTCACCAGAAACTATTCTCATGAACATGATGAAAGTTACTTACGATCCAGTAAACGAACCGATCTATCTGCATTAATTAATCGGCCGCGCCGAGTCATCGCCAGTTTTGTGATGGCGTCGGCCATGTCGACAGTTGCCGTATGCTCATTATTGCCCTCGGAAAAAATAGAGTGTTTGTTGAATGTTTTAAGGAACTCATCAGAAACTAGTCTCATGAGAGTTAATTATGAGCCAATCAATGACTTTCTGAAAGTGGCCCCGAACCATCTCAAGAAATATGATTCAGCCATTTTGGTACATTCTGTTCATCTTGGGCGCCTTTCAGTCACCGATGTGGATGGTGCGAAGTACAATAAATTTCTTCCGAATCTCAAGAAAGTACTTGGCGGTAAGTAATTGACTGTATTATATATTAAGGCATTATTTCCATAGGAGGAGGCAATATTAGAAAATGTAGAATTAGGTTGCCAGATCCTTACACCACTAGTTCTTGCAAAATGGTTTTAGGTGACAACAAATACCTCGAAAAATATGTTGCGAATATCTCCAAATCCAAAATGGCGTCCAACATGGCAGCCATATTGACAAGTTATGATTGATAATTGGGCCATTTAGGCCTAATACCAAAACGGAACTAGCTATGCTAGCTGTCATTTTCAGCCCACTCTTAAATTGTTTGCCTTTTGGACAAACTATGGGATGTTATCGATTTACACATTAGGAAACTGTTTATATACATTTATCGACAATATTGCGTTCTAAGAGTTAATCTTGTATACAAAAATAAACAATTATATTATTTTGTATTCATCATAACAAACCGATACAAACAGCTATATTGAATTGTTCGGAAATTGGATTATTGTACAGGCTGTTCCCCAAAAAGGGCTTTGTTCAAGAAATCATCTAAGATTGCGACATTGTTTTATCCTGTTCTTAATATCAAAAATATATCAGTTTGGCTCCGCTGTACATGCAATCGATCAATCGTTCACACTGCATTGCCAAAGTGTATGGATGCGGAATGGATAACTGGAAATGTTCACCGAATGTCTTACTGATCGAGAATTCAACCATTATCTGGAGATCCGTTTAACATATAATTACGCTATCTAAAACATTTTAAGGAGTATTCCATACACTACAATTAGCTGAACTACACACAAACGCATTATCCGTTTATCCGTTACAAAATTAAATTAGATAACCGTTCTACTCATGTTTCCAATTGTCGCGGCGATCGGGTGTTTCTGGTCCGAAATTTGAATGTATTGTTTTGGTTTGCATTTGTATTTGTATCCGTATTTTTGTTTGTGGGGGAGGAGGAGGGGGAGGGGGTTAAATCTCACCAAATCTCATGTGGAATGACACCACTTGTGGATTTTTTTTAATAATCCGATGTTGTAATCATGGTACAGGTACGTACAGCGTTGTGCAAAGTTAAGAAGTTGGTTTTGATTTTTCAAATGTGTACCAAATTATTTAGATATTTGTGACCAAACTGATAAGCGTTCCGAACGTTTTTGGTTTGATTGAAGGTTAAAATCAATGGGCAGTTGGCTATGGGCATATGCGCTACGGTGACATGTCAGTCGATTTTATATGCCATTTGGTGTTAAACGATTGTGTGTCCCCTCCTTCCAAGTCGTCGAATCCGGGAAACGATTTTTTGAACTGATTTCGGTGAAATATGCCAGAAATGAGAATTGATCAAACAAATATTTGTATGAATACATGCCAATCATACTCACCGTTTTTACATTGATGAGTTGACTTTACAAACGGTATCGTGGGTATGTATGCATCGTATTTACGCATACCTCCTCCCTAAAAATCATTTTGGTGAAGGGCAATTTGGTTGGTATAGTTTCCTTATCGATTTATTTGGTTTAATTCCCAATACAGACACACAACGCGTCGCTGTAGTCATATGCGATGTTCCCCAATCTCAATGCAACGTGGAAAGGGTGAAAGCACATCAGCCTACTCTTGCGGCCTGTGCGAGCTCTATCACGGTATGTGACTCTCTGAAGACTATATCTTTGCAAACCGAACTTGGAAAGTTTGTCCGGAAGGTTTCGAGTGTTCCATCCTCCGCTCGTAGCGACAGAAAATTGATGGTAAGAAACGGTAATATAGATGATATGAAGTAAAGACAAATTAATTCCTGATAAAGTATAGCAAAGCCCCTTTAAAGATTTAGTTGGTCGATGTTCGTAAAATTGAAAAAACATGAACTGCAGGTATAATGAGCGTACGGGCACATTTTGACTAGAGGCTGAGGTGTTTTGCCCGAATAATGATTGTTCTCTTTGTCTACAATGACACACAAATTACAAACAATGGGTTTAGTCCGGAAATTTAGCACGATTTAACAGGAATATGAGAGTTTAAAATATAATATATGAATATCATATAAATATGAGTTTTGCCAGTAAAACGACGTTATATTGCAGTATTAATATGTCTAACTTAACCGTATGTAACATGATTCTGCCCAATTATGACATGGTTTTGGCCAAATATGACAAGGTTTTGTCAAAATATGTCATGGCGAATTGGAGGTACTTTCAAAGTATTGGTCTATTAATATGCAAATAGAACCAGAATAGTCGGATCAAATACATATTACTGGACAGCAGTGTTGGGTATCTCGAGATCAATCTTGATCTCGAGACAAGTCTCGAGATCGGCATCAGTAATCTCGATCTTGTTCTTGATCTCGGACATTTCTGATCTTGATCTCAGAGGTTCTGATCTCGATCTTGAGTTGCGGATCTTGGTATTGATCTTGATCTCGGACTGTCTGATATTGATCTTGATCTCGGACGCTCTGGTCTTGGACTCAACACTGCTGGACAGTGAAATGGACACTGCTGGAATGCAGAAAATAGAGAACGATTCCTGCAACAACCACACTCATTTCATCTAACTTTTCAATTTTCAGCAAGTTCCTGTAATATAATAATGATATAGGGTTCGATTTGTATAGCGCTATATATCTACAAGTGCAGTATTATGACGTCACAATGGGTGGAAAATTATGAACAAATAGCTTAAACCGCCATTGGCTCTTATTTTTTCTGCCCACGCTTAGGGTTAGGACGGTGTGTCCCTTCGCTCCCCTACGAGAGATCCTGTTCCACTCAGGTCTGTTCTGGGCTATGAGCTCTGCCTCGTGTAAAGGTAGTCTCACGTCGCTCTGGGCTTGGTCTCTCCATCTCGTAGGAGGGTGTCCCGGGGGTCTAATTGCATCAAAGTCATTTCGGTATGATTGGTATGGTAGACGGTAATGCGGCAAGCAGACAACATGCCCACTCCATTTCAAGCGTCGCTTGGTTATCTCTTCACAGATTGTTTGAGTGTTTGTGATGTTCAGCCTTTGTCTGAGATCTTCATTCCTCACCCTGTCCATTAGGTGAACTCCCAAGATTCCCCAAGCTTCTTTCTGTCTGATTTACGCAGAGTCCAGGATTCCACTCCATATGTAGAAATAGGGAGGATGAGGGCTCTTTAGATTATAATTGTAATAGTTCTTGATATATCTTGGTGGTATATCAGATGGTACTTTTCAGCCTTCTAAATGACCAGGCTGCCAGTCTTATTCTCCTCATCACATCTTCTTCTATCGAAGGAGCTATGCTGCCAAGGAAGACAAACCTATCCACTTCCTCAATGTTGGTGTTGTTTAGAGAGATCTGTTGATGGTCCTCTGTCATGATTTTACATTTTGCAGAATTAATTTTCATACCCCATTTACTGCATGCTTTCTCCAATTCACTTGTTGAGATTTGGATTTTCTCGAATACCAGTTCCATAAGAGTGGTGTCATCTGCATATTGGATGTTATTAACCCGCATGTCAACCATCTGTACTCCACCATCCAGCTTTTGAATGTCCGTTATCACAAATTCCAGGAATAGGTTGAATAGACTTGGAGAGAGGAGGCAGCCTTGTCGGACACCATGTCCAGTTGTGACATCAAACCATTCGGTTATCTTTCCATTCACCATAACAGAGCACTTGTTTTGTTTGTACATGTTTTCGATGAGGTCAGCCATGGACTTGTCCACACCAATGGCACGCAGACAATATCGTATCAATATCATGAATATTGTAAACATTATAATTCCACGTTGGACTCGCGTTTTAACTGAAATAGTTGTTTACTTTTCTTAACAAGTTATTGAACGACACTATTATTCAACCATTTGCTTACCAATACATTTTTTTAAATATTAGAAGCACTATTCCAAAACAATTTACTAATAATAATATTTATTCAACAACGAATGTCCAGTTACAAGCTACGAGCTACGAGCTAAATGAACAGTACACATGCGAAGGTATTCACAAACATAAACATTATTGAATAATGATTAGGTTGAATACATCATACAATAATGAACAGAAAACATGATAATAATATTAAAGGCGAGCTCTAAGTGAGCATTACATTGTACCATTTGCACATAATGCGTTTCAATATATTTAACAACTACACAACTTCACAATATTCAAAATTGACCATGCTTATGATTGAATTAATGATATGTATATTCGTTGCAGGGAGGAACAGGTAACGAGACGATATTGGAGCTACCTTTGCTAAACATACTGGAGCAGTCAAGTCTGGATAATAATCTTCACGGCCTGGAAGAGAGTAAAAGTAGAATTGCTGAACCCATTTCTTTGAGCCCTCCAGGAGTAATGTTGGTCAAAACATCAGTCGATTCTATGCAACTTCAATGGAATGAACCCCAGGTTGGTAATGAATGTGTGCAAGCATATAATGTGAATTACAGAGAAGCAACGTCAAACCAGGATCTTGAATGGTCTGTACACGCAGTACCAAGCACAGCCACTCGTGCTACCATACCCAATCTTAAACCTAACACTGCATATGAGTATAATTTGGCAACGTTATACAAACGTGTAGGCGAAGTAAGAATAGCTCGAACCATTCCTCCGAATCCTCCAGGAAAGCCAGATGTCCTCGAATTAACTCACAGTTCTGTAAAACTCAATTGGTCTGCACCAGAGGCTGGTCTCTCATGCGTGCAAGGTTATGTTGTTAAATACAGAGAAGTAACTTCAGACCAGATTCATAAGTGGCATGAACACAGAACAAATACAGAAACCAATGTCACCATATCTAATTTGATACTTAACACCGCATATGTGTTCTCGGTAGCGACCATATATGAAGATGGTGATTCTCAATTAAGTGCAATGAGCGACAGTGCTAAAACCCTTCAATCAAGCCCCCCTGGTAAGCCCCAAATCACCAAGACGAGTCACAATAGCGTTACTATGACATGGGATAAACCAGCCTTCGGTATTTCAAGCGTGCAAAAATATCGTGTAAAGTACAGAAAAACAATCCAAGATAGTCATGAATGGGCTGAATGTGAAACATTATGGGAAAACACATACGCGACCATATCCAATTTGAGACCGAAGGCTACTTATGAGTTTACGGTAGCGGCGGTATGCGAACAGGGCATGTCTGAATTTAGTGAATCGAGTGACATTACTAAGACCCTTTCAGTTGACCCTCCAAAAGCAAAGCAAAAAGTCCTCAAGAAAACTCATAACTCCACGGTAGGTGGATCCAAGGGGCGGCCGAACTTGACACGGCCGCCATCTTTGACGGCAGAGAAAGCAGCAGAGAAAAGAGGAAACGATCAAGTGGTAAAAGAAAGAAAAGGGAAGAGGGAGAAATAGGTAAGGGAAAAGAAACTCAGTGGGAATGTACACTTGCACATACACATTTATAGTCAGTGGCTAAATATAGCGTGTATATATATATATGGTACGATCTAAACATTAGACACGGATCTAGAGTAGATGTCATAGAGGAAACATCTTTAGAGTACATGCATAGCTTCTGAGGCTGCTACCTGAACTCATGGCAGGGCTTCTTATACAATGTTAGGATGCCCCTGCACCATATTTCAGAGCAACGGACCGAGAGTGCATCAATTATACTTTCAAGTGAGGTACTATGAACAATCATCTTATATCTAATAATCACACATCTAGTGAAATGTTAATCTTTATAAGATCATGAATAAAGTGGTGATGACGATAGTGATAGCAATATCAATTCAACACTAAGGACAAATCGAGGCGACAATAACATATATTTAAGGTAACATATAGTAAAACATTATATTATGACTATCTGGCCAATATCTTTACAAGTTTGAAATAACATGTGCCGGAAACATACATTTACACATGACAAACAAAATATAACTTTTATTAACATAATTCTTCGAATTAAAAACACAGTAAGTAATCACAGTAATTACACAAATTATATAAAGGAAACTAATTAACGCTACTTTCCAAATGACACATTTCTTCCTATGATACGAGGGGCATTCAAAAAGGTCATAGTCCGACCTTGACGGAGCAGGAAATTGGGTTACCTATAATAATGTGTATGCAATGTTGCACCTTCCACATAGTCAGTGGTGCAGAGCCAAGTCATATATGTTATTTCTTTAGTCTAGACTGGCCATCTACATTATGCTGCAGTGTTCATTAATATTACCAAACAATTTGTTTATAAAAGAAGCAATGCAAGTTGATGAGAAAAATGCCTTCCCCATGACAATGCGCCTGATCACAAGAGCAAGGTGAACCTGAATGAAGCCATAGACGCTGGGATGGGGTTGTTGCTGCTTCTACCCTTTTTCCAGGACCTAGCATCGTTAGATATTTTCCCAAAGAGGAAGAAACACTCCTGAGGTTGTGCTTTCAGGAGGATCATGAATGTTGCTGTTATGACGTTTTATGATGGGTTTCAAAGCGATTTCTACCAAGAGGTCCTGGGGAAGCATGCCAAAAAATTGCGTGTCTGTGGGTGAGGATTTTATATACAAATGAGTATCTGTCTATCCCCAATCATTGTTGCATCTTAAAGGGACTTAGTA
This sequence comes from Echinarachnius parma, assembly GCA_037951105.1. NCBI lineage: Eukaryota > Metazoa > Echinodermata > Echinoidea > Clypeasteroida > Echinarachniidae > Echinarachnius > Echinarachnius parma. The sequence goes on from JBAMJV010002552.1 coordinate 117,951, forward strand.
ACATTGTCCAAATCTTAAAAACCCAATTGGAATTATAGTGGTTCTCTCATACCTTGTTGTGTTCGTATTAACAGAAAAAAAAACATGAACCGGTTCTGATTTTTCCCAAATTTCCCTTTCGTTAAAAAGAAATTTACGATTGAAGTCTTCAGATATTAAAAAATCCACTGGATCGTCGAAACCGTGTACAAAATCAGTACAATAGGTTAGTGAACATCACTTTGCACTTTTGCTCATTACTTGGCCATATAACGTTCATTTAACTTGACATTTCCACACAATACCCAGTGGACATATCAGATAACAACAATATACATTGAATCAAACATTCATCACTTTTTGCATATGTCAACAAAGTTACTAGATCCTTTTAACTCCTACAAGATCAGGCTATGAACTTTTTGAACGCCCCTCGTACTTTATGTAAATTAACAAATGAGTTTCACATTAAGTTAATAATACAAACACATGATTGGACTTTTGATTGTGCATATTATAACCTGTTCCAAAAGTTGCAAATAAAATGTTTTCTGTAAATGTGAGAATACACTATGTTTACCATTAACTGCAAAATGGACAAAATGCACAAACACAATAATAACGTAAGGGGAAAATCTGTGGAATTTTGTTTACATTATAAGGTATACCCCACAATAATTTGTGTGCCCCCTCTCTCGCTCCCAATCATGCCAATCAGTCCGACCATGATAAATAAACATAAACATAATAAACATGAATACATATTTCGAATAGCTTAATGTTGCTGGGCGAATCAAATTGAACATCTCTTTTAATTTGTACATACCATGTGTGAAGTTGAATGCTCTAAATAACGGTTGAGCATTTGTTGGCAAAATTGAATGTTAAAGTGAAACCGGTAAAGTTTAATTAGAGCTTTCTCATTTCTCTTCTACCGTGTTGTTTGGCTTATGGTAGGAGAATAATACAATTGGGTTAGATGCTTTAAAATGCCCCTCTAGTATGACGATATCTATCATTGATAATCATTCAGCTCAAGAGCGTTAATGAATGGTCATAAACCTTATACACGTTATACAGTAATTTTGTTGTAAAAGCTGACGCAAATTTTTTGCTTTTTTAACCAGAAAAGCAGTTTTCTTTTTCAATGAAACTTTCACGCATCTTTCGCACATATCTTACAATGATTTTGGTATAGGATTGAAGTCTCAAATGTAATGTTGGGCAATATCTGACAGGTGCACCTTTAATAGCGTGACTTTTTAATTTGATGTTATACGTGCTAAATCACTTGACCGAAGAGCTATAAATAATGAAGGAAATATACTTTTGAACATCGGTTTTAAGCATTCAGCTTAATTTCGCCAATTTGAATGAATCGCTTAATAGTACAAATGAAAAGTTTCCCGAAATTGGTCGAGAAAGCATATATTTAAATGCACCAAATCTCAAATTCTTTGATTGAATCACAATACTATTTATATATATATAATATATATATATCTGCATATACACTACTCACAAAAAGTAAGTCCCCCCTAACATTTTTTCATATATCTCAAAAAGTATTTTACCTATTTTGATCATTCAAACGGTAATGGATATGGAATTTTCTTGCGCAAAAAATGAATGGTATGTGTCTGCCAATTGATGATAGTGTTGGTGTGAAATCATGCATTTGATGACAAAAGGTTCTACACGAATAACAAGAGAATCACGCATGTTTCTGAACTTTCAAGCACCATTTATTGCATGTCACTATATGTTTTACTTCTAATAACCATCACAATTAAAACAGGACATGACTTCGGACGCTCTAATCCCCAACAATTTCATATTGAAAGGCCTATTGTTTCAGAAAAATGCATGCTTTTGGAAAATGGCTCCACTAAGAATAATGCAGCAGCAGTACTGAATTACATAACAGATTTGAGAATAAGGCCAATTCCAATAAAGATTAAAACAGGCCATGACTTCGGCCACTCTAATCCCCAACAATCTCATATAGAAAGGCCTATTTGTTCAGAAAAATTCGTGCCTTTGAAAAGATTGTTCCATTAAGAACATTGCAGCTGCAGTAGTACTAAATTACATTACAGATTTGTGTGTCGGGTCATCTTCAATGAAGATGCTTACTCGTATACAAAATGTATCCAATATGCCATATAAAACTTAAAGTTCAACTTTTCGTTTGCACTTTGTATCAGAAAATACATGTTTTGATGATGAAAACGTAATTCTATGGCAACCATATTGGCCTATTTCACACATCTGTTATGTAAATCAGTACTACTGTGGCAGTGTTCTTAGTGGAAAAGCATGCATTTGATGACAAAAGGTTCTACACGAATAACAAGAGAATCACGCATGTTTCTGAACTTTCAAGCACCATTTATTGCATGTCACTCTATGTTTTACTTCTAATAACCATCACAATTAAAACAGGACATGACTTCGGACGCTCTAATCCCCAACAATTTCATATTGAAAGGCCTATTGTTTCAGCAAAAATGCATGCTTTTGGAAAATGGCTCCACTAAGAATAATGCAGCAGCAGTACTGAATTACATAACAGATTTGAGAATAAGGCCAATTCCAATAAAGATTAAAACAGGCCATGACTTCGGCCACTCTAATCCCCAACAATCTCATATAGAAAGGCCTATTTGTTCAGAAAAATTCGTGCCTTTGAAAAGATTGTTCCATTAAGAACATTGCAGCTGCATTAGTACTAAATTACATTACAGATTTGTGTGTCGGGTCATCTTCAATGAAGATGCTTACTCGTATACAAAATGTATCCAATATGCCATATAAAACTTAAAGTGCAACTTTTCTTTTGCACTTTGTATCAGAAAATACATGTTTTAATGATGAAAACGTAATTCTATGGCAACCATATTGGCCTATTTCACACATCTGTTATGTAAATCAGTACTACTGTGGCAGTGTTCTTAGTGGAAAAGCATGCATTTCTCTGAAACAATAGGCCTTTCAAGATGAAATTGTTGGGGATTAGAGTGGCCGAAGTCATATCCTGTTATAAATGTGATGCTTATTAAAAGTAAAACTTAGAGTGACATGCAATAAATGGTGCTTGAAAGTTCAGAAACATGCGTGATTTTCTTGTTATTTGTATGACACATATTACAAACGTGCAAGATTTTGTTCACACCTTTTGTCATAAAACGCATGATTTCACACGAACAATGCCATCAATTGGCAGACAAATACCATTCTTTTTTTGCGTAAGAAAATTCCATATCCATTACCGTTTGAATGATCAAAATCGGTAAAATACTTTTTGAGATATATGAAAAAAATGCTAGGGGGGGGGGGGGGCTTAAGTCTTGTGAGTAGTGAATATATAAAACGATGAATTGTTGCCATTTAAAATTCATGAAACTTATGAGAAGTTAATCATGATCCCAACCAGGTTGCAGCCTTGTGCTAGAGGGTGGATGCTTGCCCCGTGCACCGCGGTGGCACTGAGCTTCAAAAACGCGAGCATCAACATATCTTTAATGCTCGTAATCTTGTTAGTTTTCGTATGGCTTTATAAGTCATATAAAGCAATTATAATCTTTCAACACGCAATTTACTTCAATAAAAATAGCGGCATATACAAAGCACACATGCGACTGCGACTCGCAAACTTAATTGCCCCGTTTTCTCTCATTCGACTCTCTGACCTGATACTACCAATACAACAAACATTAAATGGGTAGTACAGTTTTGGTAAGGCTGAACTAACCAAACCTTGACAGTAACATTATAAACTAATAGTTATAACTCTACCATGCTCGAAAGGTATACAAAATTACAAACGACTAAGTAAAAAGCCTGTTATCATTAAAAAAGAGCCATTCAAACACAAGATGGTGCTTTCTAAAAAGGCATTGGTTTAAACCATTTTCATACAAAATTATGCATGTGATGTTTTATTGAAATAATTATTAAATAGAGAGATCATCAACAACTATTTAAAAAACGCTTTTGAAAATTTTTGAAAAAGTGCAAGCATTTTTAAAATTTTTTGAAAAAATCATCTAATTATTTGGGCCCCAAATAATAAGATCAGATATATTTATTGATATTTCAGCCGATTCTGGGTCGATTTTCACCAAATAAAGTTTATTCTGCCATTCAAATTGCATGTTCTCTCAAATTCGACACTCAGTTTTTCATTACCTAACAAAAAAATTGTGATGTGCAGCGCCCTCTCTACCAAAACTAAACTACCCCTTTAAGTTGTCTGACGTTTGTGTGCAGTAAGCCCTATTGATTTGTACACATCAATGGGGGTTGCTGCAGATTGATGCGGTAGGATGGGTGGTTTATTTGAACTGATACTGTAGTTTGAAGAAACAACAAACATTATTAACTTGTCATGCATTATTGTTGTTATGTTATGTTTTTTGGTGTATGTGTTCTAGATTATATAACTCACAGAATTGATTATTATAGGATTGACATTATAGCAGTCTTATATACTTTTTAAATAAAATAATTGCCTAAATTGCACTCCTTATGATGAATAATAACTCTTTATGATGAATAATAATACACATGTATAACTCACCGAATGAATAATTATTGGATTTACAAAATAGCAGATTTACTCTAATGATTATAATTGCCCAAATCGCATTCTTTATGATGAATAATTTTGATGAGATATAGAATATATAATATGATATTTATATAAGTAAAATAAAATGATTGATATGTTAGTTTAAATTTGAGATTGGCTTATAATTAAAATGTATGATGGGCTACTTAAAAATATGTTATTGCAACTTAATATTAGCAAGTATGCCTTTTATCTCTGTGTTAAATGTTCACCGTCTTTGTAATACTGTATTTTCCCTTGTTCAACCGTACCATGTTGTTATGTTCAATATTTAATTGTCAACTTAAGGAGCTCCTTGTTTTAAAGTTATGTTATTTTAATTATGTATTGTCTTTGTAAAGTATCTGCAATTCAGCCATGTGGCTGCGAATTATATTATTTTCAATAAACCATTTCAATTTCAATTTGAATTTCAATTAAGATTACGGGAAAATAGTATGATTTGTTTAGTCAACGGCTGGATAACCCTCGTCTTCCATGGGGTCCAAATGTTACATTACTTATGAAAATACAAAACACACGATTAAAATGAAGAAACAACATAATATAGAGATTTAACAAATATCTAATTCAACCAAATTTAAATACATCAACATATTTTTAAAAAGACAAACTAATACAATATAATACACAAAAAGTCATATTGTGTTACACCCTGGTAGCTAAGGCATAATAACTTATAATACTAAAAATACTACCCATCAATACAAAGCTCGCCACTAGTGTACTCTCCGTTATGTGCAGAGTGTGTTATTCTTGATATTTATAGTCTTGAATCACTTATCATGTCAGAATAGTATATTTCTTTAAAGTTAATTTCTAAGACAATATCATAAAGGATTAAATACACGTCGATGTAAATGGTATATTTCATGGGTGTATTGTATTGACTGGTATTTCAAGGTATATTTTTTCAGCACTTAATTAATTTTTCGTTTTGAAGCATCATACATGTCTTTATTTGCAAGATATATATAACGTAAAATTTTAAAGTGTTTTGTCTTAGTTATGAATGACATTTAAAAAATTTAAATACTGTACAATTTGTGATATCTTACTCACGAAATATTAAACATCTGATTTAGTAAACACTTACAATTTAGCCACCTGGGCTGCAAAAACATGTATAATGAACAGATGAATGAGATTAATAGACGCTCATTCTATTGACATTCAGTAATGGTGGGGACACACTCTTTTTATTTGGGGAATGGATTTTTAACAATTGCATGTGTAGCATTATTTGCACACCCATACCCCCGTATGCATTCGCCACTGTATTAACTGTATGTCGAACTAAACTTTGTATAAGTAACAAATCAGCATGTTCCTCAAGTCAAGATTTAAAAAAAGTATCATACATGCATTCCATTTGCCATCATTCATACATTGTACTATAAACTATAAACAGTACATACTCGTATAGTGTGCTTGTACCTTTTGTTTGGTATAGTTTGATACATTTATATATTTCTCTTTTAAACCGTGTAAATTGCTTTTACTGGTTTTGTAATAGTGTATACATTATAAATTCAACATGTAAAACAACAACATCTCAGTGATGTACTTGTATGGGTGTTCGGTTGCTCTCTATCAAGTGACATTTCCCATATATTAGTTCCTATGAAGTTCCATTTTATGTGGGTGAATATAGGTAAGCCTGTTCAGGAAGAGGAGGAGGAGGATCCATCGAACGAATTTGAATGATTGATACCACTGAAAAGGAAGGGGCAAACAAATCTAGGGGGCAAGTAAGGGGAGGTATTTAGCTTGGGGCAATTTTACACATTGAGGATGTAGTGAGTATTTATATAAATCAATATATGGCGTATAATGCTGTTGCGTCAATCAACATAATAATAATAACAATAATACCGTACATTTGTATTGCGCTTAAAGGTGCACCTATAAAGTGTCTAACTCCACACAAATTAATTTGAGCTTCCACATTTATCTTCTACCGTGTTGTTTGGCTTATGGTAAGAGAAGAACAACATAGGGTTAGATTTTTTCAAATACCCCTTTAGTATGACGATATCTATCATTGATAATCATTCAGCTCAATAGCGTTAATGAACGGTCATAAACCTCATAGATGTTATACAGTAATTGGTCGTAGAAGCTGACGCAAATGTTCGCTTTTTTAACTAGGAAAGCAGTGTTCGTTTTCAATAAAACATTCACACATCATTTGGACATATCTCACAATGATTTCGGGATAGGTCTGAAGAATAAATGTCACTTTACCGGTGCATTTTTAATCATTTGAATACATGTTTCAAAGTGATCTTATATAACTTATGCAATATGATAAAAACAAATAATAGGGTAGCTTTCTTAAAGGGATCTAGTAACTTTGTTGAGATGTGCAAAAACTGATGAATGGTTGACGCAATGTATACTGTTGTTATCTCATATGTCCTCAGGGTATTGTGTGAAAATTTCAGGTCAAATGGACAATGTATGGCCAAGTAATGAGCGAAAATGCAAAGTGATATTGGGTGATATTCACCAACTCACTGCATTCACTTTGTACAGGGATGAAAATCTCGCCCGGAGATTTTCTTATCTAAATACTTCAATCATACATATCTTTGTAATGAAAGGGAAATTTGAAAAACCGAAAGCTGTCCCATGATTTTATTGTTAATACGAATACAACAAGGTATAAAGGAACCGCTAGAATTACAATTTTATTTTGAGGATTTGGACAATGTTACTAAGTCCCTTTAAAGATGATGGAGATATACATTCAGCATAAATAAATTTATCTTAGTTATTAGGTCTTGCGTGCAGTTACCCAGCTAGCCACCTGACGTCGTGCCAACGTAGGGCCGATGTCATTTTCGTTGTAAGGGGACGTTGGGCCAACATGCGACATGCGACGTCACCGAGACGTTAAAATGTCCGCCAGCCCAACATCAGCTCGGTGTCTTTTTTTAATGCTGGCCCAACGTCATTTAGCAATTTCGGCCCAACATCAATTATTGACAATGGCCCAATGTCAGTTCTAACGTAGGCCCAACATCGATTCCTGACGTTGAGAGAACATCAAGTTTTGACGTCGGCCCGACGTTAAAATGTCCGCCAGCCCAACATTGTCCCAACATCATTTTGTGATGTCGGGCAAATGTCAATTTCCGACAATGGCCCAACACCGAATCATGACATAGGACAGATATCAAATTCTGATGTGGGCTCGACGTTAAAATGTCCGCCAGACCAACATCGTCACTACGTCATTTTGTGATATTGGCATAACGTCAATTTTCGACAAGGGCCCAACATCAACTCATGACATTGGATCAACATAACATTATGATGTCGGCTCGCGGTTAAAATGTCCACTAGCCCAACATTGTCACGACATCATTCTGTGATGTTGGCCCAACGTCAATTTCCCCCAATGGCCCAATATCAAATCCTGAAGTTGGTCCAACATCAAATTCTGACGTTGGCTCGACGTTAAAATGTCCGCCAGCCCAACATCGTCACTATGTCATTTTGTGATATTGGCATAACGTCAATTTCCAACAATGGCCCAACATCAACTCATCACATTGGACCAACATAACATTATGATGTCGGCTCGAGGTTAAAATGTCCGCTAGCCCAACATTGTCACGACATCATTCTGTGATGTTGGCCCAACGTCAATTTCCCCCAATGGCCCAATATCAAATCCTGAAGTTGGTCCAACATCAAATTCTGACGTTGGCCCGACATTAAAATGTCCGCCAGCCCGACATTAGCCCAACGTTATTTTTTATTGTTGGCCCAACATCAAATCTTGACGTTTGCCCAACATCAAATCTTGATGTTCGCCCGACGTTTGAATGTCCACTAACCCAACATTGGCCCAACGTCATTTTCTGATGCTGGACCAAGATCACAATTTGACAATGGCCCAATGTCAAATGGCCAACGTAGGATCAACATCAAAAACGTAAAAAGAAATGTGAAGACATGCATAGATTCCACGTTTGCTCCATGTACTTTGTTTAACCTTTACACACATTCATAAATCATAATTATATTATATTCATATCCTATTCCTACACCTATTGCCTAATCCTAACCTATCATCCTATCGTCCTACAAACACAGGTCGCAATCGGTATAATATATATACACCTCTTCTTAGCATGTATGTTTTGTAATGGTTAGTAATTTCAGAGCGTTGAATCTGAAATAATCCACCTTCAAATCATATTCATAACACTATTTACATGTGTTATTTATATTCTTATATATCTTTATAAATTATATACAGCAGCAAGGACATGACAAAAGTATATTTTTTTATACAAATGATTCCAAAAATCGAAAATTTTCATTTCACTTACGATCGCTTATAATCGATCATGAATTGCCCGATCGCAATACTTGTTTTCTTTACTTTTGAATTACTAATGTTTGTAATCGATTAAACGAAATTCAATTCATTATAGATTCTCAAAGCAAGTTAACAAAAATATTATAAGTACCCAGCTAGCTAACTGACATCGGACCGGTGTCGGCAGGTCGTCGGCAAGATCGTGGTCGGCAAACAGACGTCGCGCCAACATTTCGCCAACGTCGAATTTAAGTTTGAGGTCTTGGAAATTAAATAAGTCGGAAAATGGTTGTAGTTGAATGTCGTGCCGATGTCATTAAGCTGACGAAAAAATACGTCTCAAATAAAACGTCGCGCTAAAATCGCACCAATGCCGAAACTGATACCAATTTAAGAGCTCGATAGAGTGTTGTAATATTAATGTTGGGCCGATGTCAATAAACCAACATGAATATGACGTTGGGCCAATGTTGTACCGAAGTCGTAATATATCAATTTAAGAGGTGTCGGACGGATGTTATTAATTGGACATCAATATGACATCACAAATATGACGTCAAGCCGATATCGCGCCGATGTCAGAATTGGCAGCAATGACACAAGTCGGCAAATAGTCATGAAATCGATGTTCAGCCGATGTCAATATTCTGACATGAATATGTCATCTCCAATATGACGTCGGGATAATTTCGCGCCGATGTTGGAACTGGTAGCAATTAAAGAGGTCGGTAAATGGTTGTAACATTGATGTCGGACAATGTTTTTTATTGGACATCCATATGACATCTCAATTATAACGCCAAAGCGATATCCTGCAGATGTCATAAATGGCACCAATGTAACTAATCATTAAATAGTCATTAAATGGATGTTGTGCCGATGTCAATAATTCGACATGAATATGACATCTCAAATATAAAATCGGCCTTCTATCGCCCCGATGTTGGAACTGGTAGTAATTTAAGAGGTCGGTAAAACGTTGTGAAATTTATGTTGGGCCAATGTTATTAATTAAACATAAATATGACAACTCAAATACAACTTTGGGCCTATACCGCACAGATGTCGGAATATATAGCAATTTAAAGGTCGGTGAAAGGTTGTTAAATAGATGTCGGGCGGATGTCATTACTCCTACATAAATATGACATCTCTATTAAGACGTCAGTCCGATATTGTGATGATGTTGGATCTGGTAGCAATTTAAGAGGTCGGTACATGGTTGTGAAATTGATATCGGGCCAATGTTTTTAATTGGACCTCAATATGATATCTCAATTATATCGTCACACTGATATCTTGCCGATGTCAGAATTGGCAGCAATAAAACAAGTAGGCAAATGGTCATCAAATCGATGTTGCGCCCATGTCAATACTGCGACATGAATATATGAGACCCCATATTTGATGTCGGTCTGATATTGTGCCGATGTTAGAACTTGTTAGCAATTTAATAGTTCTGTAAATGGTGTTTAGTTTGATGTCAGCCCGATGTAATTTATTAGACATCTATACTATGACGGCAAACATATATTCCGTCCAAGACAGAACCTTCAGCAACGTAACAAGTCGGCAAATGGTAAAATTAATGTCCTGCCATTAATCCGTCATAAATATGACATCTAAAATATGGCGTCGCTTCGACAGTGTGCCGATGATAGAGCTCTAGCAAATTAAGAGGTCGTTATAATAAATGGTTGTTAATTTGATGTCGGGCCGATGTAATTAATTAGACATCTGAAATATGACGTCAAACCGTTATCCTGTCGATGTCAAACCGTTATCAATGGAACAAGTCGGCAAATGGTCATTAAATTAATGTCGTGCCCATGTCATTAATCCGACATGAATAAGAGATCTCAAATATGACGTCGGGCTAATATCGCGCCGATGTTGGAACTGGTAGCAAATTAAGAGGTTGGTCAAAGATTGTAAAATTGATGTTGGGATTATGTTATTAAATATACATAAATATGACAGCTCAAATATGACCTTGGGTCAATGTTGTACCGATGTCGGAACTGGCGACCATTTTGCCGGCTTGTTTCATGCTGCCAGTTCTGACATCGGCATGATATCGCTATGGCGTCATCATCATCATATTCATGTCTAATCACTGACGTCGCCACAACATCAATTTAATGAACATTTGCCGAGTTGTGTCATTGCTGCAAGTTCTTACATCGGCTTGACATCATATTAAAGAGGTCACATTGATGTCTAATTAATAACATTGGACCGACATTTTACTACCATTTACCGACCTCGTAAATTGCCATCATTTCCGACATCGGCGCGATATTAGCACGACGTCACATTGCACATGTCATAATCATGTCGGATTATTGATATCGGCTCAACATCAACTTAATGACTATAAGCCGAGTTGATTCATTGTTGCCCATTCTGACATCAGCAGGATTTCGGTTCGACGTCAGAATTGATATTTCATATTTTTGTCTCCTTAATAACCCGACATCAATTTCACAACCATTTACCGACCTCTCTAATTGCTACCAGTTCCAACATCGGCGCGAAATTACCCCGACGTCATTTATGAGATGTCATATTCATGTAAGACTATTGACATCGGCGCAACATCAATTTTATGACCATTTGTCATATTTATGACGGATTAATGACAGGACATTAATTTTACCATTTGCCGACTTGTTCCGTTGCTGAAGGTTCTGTCTTCGACGTAATATATGTTTGCCGTCATAGTACAGATGTCTAATAAATTACATCGGGCTGACATCAAACTAAACACCATTTACAGAACTCTTAAATTGCTAACAAGTTCTTACATCGGCACAATATCGGGACGACATCATATTTGGGGTCTCATATTTATATCGGAGTAATGACATTGGCCCGACATAAATTTTACAACCTGTTTCCTACCTTCTATATTGCTACCAGTTCCGATTTTCGCGCGATATTAGCCCGACGGCATATTTGACATGTCATATTCATGTTGGAGTATTGACATTGGTGCAACATTGATTCGATGACCATTTGCCGACTTTTTTTTATTGCTGCTAATTCTGACATCGGCAGGATATCGGTGTGACGTCATAATTGAAATGTCGTATTGAGGTTAAATTAATAACATTGGGTTAATGTCGGAGTGGCGGACATTTTAATGTCGGGCCAACGTCAGAATTTGATGTTGGCCCTTTGTTGGGTGACTGACATTGGGCCAGTGCCAACAATTAATGGTAAGCCAACATCACAAAATGACATTGGGCCAATGTTGGACTGGCGGACATTTTAACGTCGAGAATTGTATATATCTCTCCTATGTCAGGATTCGGTGTTGGGCCATTGTCGGAAATTGACATTGGCTTAACATCACAGAATGATGTTGTGACAATGTTTGGCTAGCGGACATTTTAACCTCGAACCCACATCATAATGTTATGTTGGGCCAATGTCATGAGTTGATGTTGGGCCATTGTCAGAAATTGACGTTAGGCCAATATCACAAAATAACGTGGTTACGATGTTGGGCTGGCGGACATTTTAACGTCGGGCCAACGTCATAACTTGATGTTCTCTCAACGTCAGGAATCGACGTTGAGCATACGTTAGAACTGACATTGGGCCATTGTCAATAATTGATGTTGGTCCGATATCGCAAAATGACTTTGGGTCAGCATTAAAAAAAAACCGCCGCGCTGATGTTGGGCTGGCGGACATTTTTACGTCGCATCTTTAATGTAGACCCAACGTCCTCTTACAACGAATTTTACATCGGCCCAACGTTGTCACAATGTCAGGTGGCTAACAGGGTTATTCCGTTGTGCTTCCTAAGAATTAGGGGAAAGTGAGTATATAGGTATTGGTAAAAGTGCCTGATTAACAGACAAATGTAAACTTTTTGTCAAACTTTGAATCCCTCCCACACGAGTTTGTGATACGTACACCATGCATACATAATTAGTCGTCATTTATGAGATGTCATATTCATATCGGACTATTGCCATTGGCGCAACATTAGTTTTATGACCATTTGCCGACTTGTTTCATAGCTGCCAGAGGCTGACATCGGCAGGATATCGCTATGGCGTCATCATGGAGCTGTCATATTTATGTCTAATCATTGACCTCGGCACAACATCAAGTTAACAACCATTTACCGACCTCCTAAATTGCTATCAGTTCCAACATCGGCGCGATATTGGCCCGACGTCATTCATGAGATGTCATATTCATGTTGGACTATTGACATCAACGCAACATCAATTTTATGACCATTTGCCGAGTTCTTTCATTGCTGAATGTTCTAACGTCGGCGGGATATCGGCCTGACATCATATTGTAGATATCATATTGATGTCCAATTAATAACATTGTCCCGACATTACTTTCACAACCATTTACCGATCTCTTAAATTGATACCAGTTCCAACATCGGCGCGATATTAGCCCGACGTCATTTATGAGATGTCATATTTATGTCGAACTATTGACATTGGCGCAACATTAATTTTATGACCATTTGCCAACTTGTTTCATAGCTGCCAGAGGCTGACATCGGCAGGGTATCGCTATGGCGTCATCATTGAGATGTCATATTCATGTCTAATCGATTTGTATTGGGCCATTGGCGGAAATTGACGTTGGGCCAACATCACAGAATGATGTCGTGACAATGTTGGGCTAGCGGATATTTTAACCTCGAGCCGACATCATAATGTTATGTTGATCCAATGTCATGAGATGATGTTGGGCCATTGTCGGAAAATGACGTTATGCCAATATATCCCAAAAATGACGTAGTGACGATGTTGGGCTGGCGGACATTTTAACCTCGAGCCAACCGCGATAAGCCGACATCCGGCCAACAACTTATGACATCGGCACGACGTCAGGTGGCTAGCTGGGTAACATTGTTTCAGCATTATTATGTTCAGGTTTTGTATTTGTGTGTATTGTTTATATAAGTAATATGCAAATAGCAACTATAAAGAATATTATTTGTACGATAGTGATTAAGAAATAAATTTATATATCGTGTGACGTGGCAACATGGCAATATTTTGTGTTTCAGTATTAAAACATATAACATTTTAATTACCAGTATGATTCATTCAATTTCATTGTGTTTTGTATCGTCTTTTAAAATCGAAATACTCCTTTCATTATTATATCTTGATCTACTGTATTAAATATAAGAGAGAGGGTCAGCAAACAAAGGGTACTTTAAAGGTGATCTGAATTTTCCTAAACAAAATGTTAAACCTGTGTAGAACTGTGTTCCTACATCAATATTACCTATGACCAGCACAATCCATCACGGTCAGACGGTGTAAAGTGGACAAATCCAAGTTGGACCCATTGTCGATAGTATTCGCATGACTTGTAACAAAACTTCTAATTTATATTCGTCTATTGTGCGAATTGTAACATGTGTTATACAGTAGTTTGCTGTCTTAGGTTTGTGATACGCTGTTATAAATGTTTGTGTTTATGAAAAATATATACTTCGGAAGTATTTGCTATATCGTGTGGCATATTTTCATGTTCATTTAATTATCAATCAATGTTAAAATGTGGATATTTAATTTATTATGACTACCCCGTTTACCCCCGTTTACTTGACTCAGTACCATTTAGGAAATACCCCCCGAAATGTAATCATTCACCAAGAGTGTAATATGTTGAGGCCAGATCAGGATTCAATTGCAGGTGTAATTGTTGCCCTGTATCTATGTTGTCATCTCTTTAAAGGTTTATTTCTGTCACCTAAGAAAGGGGGAAAAGAGAGAGAGGAATAGATTTGTATTCTACCAAAAAGTGTAATTTTCTTTGAAAATATGCTGTAAATGTTAATAAAAAACATTCATTCGCACTTATAATTGTCAAACGCGCTCAATGCCTTTTAATAGTTAACGTTTTAGAACTTCGACATAAAGAGAGATATTGAGAGAGGGAGAGGGGAGGTAGGTTGGATTAAGCATGTGTGTGTTCTTGTTTTGTTTTGTTGTATGTGCGTGTGTGTGTGTGTGTGTGTGTGTGTGTGTGTGTGTGTGTGTGTGTGTGTGTGTGTCCGTTTGTGTGTGTGAATACGCATGCGTATGTTCATTGTTCATTCACCTTATTAGTAGTGTCAGAAATCATGCCCGAGAATTCCTTGCTTTTTACCGCTTCTGACCGCGACCCCTTCTTTTCTTCGGACCTACTCTCTTAATGTATTGGAGTGGAAATCCACTCTTTTTTCCACTCCTTAGGGAGCCATATTAGTGACCACTTCGTTTGGAGTGGAATCCACTCCTAACCCAGAGTTGACCCCCTTTTCACTCCAAACTAGAGTGGAAATTGTCCACTCTTTAAGGAGTTGAGATCCACTCCATTGTTCACCCCCCAGGGAGCCATATTAGTGACCACTTCGTTTGGAGTGGAATCCACTCCTAACCCAGAGTTGACCCCCTTTTCACTCCAAACTAGAGTGGAAATTGTCCACTCTTTAAGGGAGTTAAGATCCACTCCCTTGTTCACTCCTTAGGGAGCCATATTAGTGACCACTTCGTTTGGAGTGGAATCCACTCCTAATGCAGAGTTAATGTTGTTTTAACTCTCATTCTGGAGTGGAAATCATTCAAGCTGGATGGGGTGATTACAAAATCTATCAATTTGGGGTTTAGATATTCATCCACAAACATACGCACATAAACACACATAATGTCCCATATAGGCATACACTAATTCTTACATTGAAAATGCAGTTTGTGAAACAAAATATAATGGAAATAAATTGTTGTGTTCAATGGAACAATGTATCGTGCACACATGCTGTGTGATGGTTCACATTTTGCTGGAATGAGCCCCAAAGGAAATCAAAACAATAATTTGCAAAACTATGTTAGGGTATTAACAAGGTAATTGATTGTATCTTTTTCCCCCTCGAAAAATAACATACAAAAACAATGTACTAGCAATAGAATAGAATGATTTGCCTTGCCCTCATGTTTTAGTGAAAACAAAAGGTGAACCACTGCCCATTGGGCATACATTGTTTTTATGGGGTACACAACAACATTATGCTACAGTGAAACCTCTTTACAAAAAGATCCTTGCGATTAAGACAATCACCTTGTTATAAAACAAAGGGTTAAAACATTTTTTTTTAAACAACGGCTGGGACAAGCAAAATGACTTTGTTATAAATGGTTTGTTTTATCAGAGCTCTTTGTAACGAGGTTACACTGTATTCACTCTTCTACTTCAATTCTAAACTTTCTAAGACATATTAACTTTCCTGATTAAAGAAATTTTAATTTCCTTTTAATTCAATTTGAAATATAAACATTAAAATACACATTGTACATATATATATAAAAACACACAAGCATCAAACAATCAACAAGTTCATGCAAAACAGCAATGTGTGAAGAGATATTTGCAATACAACACAACTTGGGAAATCTAATTACCTTAGTAATATCATGTTTCAGAACAAGATGATTTCAATATTGGTTAGTCTAAAAAGACAAAGACTACTGGTGGCCAGTTAAACCGTTTTGCACATGCAGAGATATTATTTTGTTTCCTTTCACAGTCAACCCTCTAGTTCTGCTAAGGAATTAGGACAATTAAAGGGCTGCTTGCCATTTCAGTAATATAATCGGTCACCAGTAATACAATGTTCATCACAAGTTTCAAGAACAGTTGGATATAAATTGTAACATCATCACAATACATTTAAAGGAATAATTTAGTTTTGGTTTACTTTACAGGGCCCTTTTATCAATATGTGAGATAATGAACAACTATGTGAAATGGCACACAATGTTAGAGACAGTGCGGACTTTGTTTCATAATATTCTGTTCAGAAACAGGTCTAAAATTCAAAAATACATCCAATAGGAATACATATTGGGGACCAACCGTTGGGCAATAATTTAACAGGATAGTATACAATTTTGGAGAAGCAAACGAAAAATTAAAACTTGTAAGTTACCATTAAAACAATTACAATAATACTTATATACAACAACATAATCATGCAGCCTTTCATAAAACAGTGGGCCCAAGTCCTAAACATCACGTTTTAGCCCAAGCAATGTTCATCCCAATCTTAAGAAGTCTTTTTTCTTCACATTGGAAGTTAATTCGATTTAAAAAAAACAATTGTTCTTCATGCATTATACCTAACAAATTATCACACCACCTTGCAATAGGTAAGAAACAGTTGGCAGATAATTGATCTATATTCAGGACATTTTAATATCATAGTCAAAGCCTTTAAATAGGGACATGTTCATGTTTCCTGGATTTAATCTGGCCCCTCACATAGGCAGATCTGTATCAAAATTGGATTGATTCTGGCTTCGGGGGCAGCAATGTCTTGAGCTACAGTAGTACACAGTCAAACATGTGTATAGTGACCACCTACTGAAAACTAGAAAAGTGGCCATTGTAGAAGGTTGGTGACTACTACAGGCATGTTCTTGTAGGCCTATGTATTTAAAATGTATGTATTCATGAGCAAGGAAGGTGACAAAACTTCTTCCTTTTGAAAAGTAATTTCAAGTTTATATTTTATACAAAAATTCAACCAAACCATGCAGTTCAACGTTCACATTCCATATCACAATCGCATATCCTCCGGGTTGTGGCCTGTGTCGCGAACGCCATGATCGTTGGGCTAGCGATAAGTGTCAGCTCTGCACGGACTCTGAAAGCTGGTGTTCGGTTCACTGAAGTTGGTTTCGTCAAGGTTACTGTCGAAGCCGCATTCACGGTTGCTTCGCTGGTCTTCGAGTCACTCGTTTTCTTTGCGGTTGTCTCGCTCGTCTTTGCGGCTGCCTGTTCGTCTTCGTGCTTGTCTTTGCTCGTCTTCGTGGTCATCTCGATCGTCTTGCTGGTCGTCTCTGTCATCTAGGCACTTGTCTCGCTCATCTTTGCGACTGTTTCACTCGTCTTCGTGGTCGTCTTACTCATCTTCGCTTGTCTTCGTGGTCGTCTTGCTGGTCGTCTCTGTTATCTTGGCACTTGTCTCGCTGGTCTTTGCGGCTGCTTAGCTCGCCTTTGTTCATCTTCGAGGTCGTTTTGCTCGTCTTGATGGTTGTCTCTGTCGGCTTCGCACTTGTATCGCTCGTCTTCGTGCATGTCTAGTTTATCTGCGCGGTTGCCTTTCTTCATTCTATTGTAGGCTGGCACACTGCTTACGTTTATGTTGCAGCTGGGTGTGTCATCGGGTATCCCTTTGATCCCAGCTGTCGTTCATCTGGGATGCAGTGTGTGTCGGTGGGTGATAATTCAACAATCAAATCTGCAATCAAATGAAAATATGAGAACAAAAAAAAATAATTTGTACAACCATTAAAAATGTATGGTGACTGACAGACAGTGGCGTAGCTACAGGGGGGCACGGGGGGGGGGGGGCACGTGCCCCCCCCCCCCAATAATTCTGAACAAACAATAGAAAACATAAGAGGACATTTTTTGAAAAAAACAAAGAAATACATAAGGTGTGCCCCCCCCCCCCCCCCCCCCCCCCAATCAGTCCGACCACGCTACGTCACTGTTGACAGATCAAAACAAATGCAGACCTCCAAAAGGGACAGTTTACCTACATAGGGCCTAAAGGCCTAAACATATTTGAGAGGAACATTTACCTTAGAAATACACATTTAAGAAATGGAATACAGTACCCAAGGTATTTAATTAATAATTATATATATGCGCCACGGCGCGTATATAATTATATCTGTAATTAAGACTAGCAACACTTACATTATTAAATATTTTGATTGTGAACTTAAACTTTGGCTCGAAACGGAAGATTAACAAGAATGGATTAATTCACAAACCAGGTAAAGTTATAGATTAGTGTTGACTACTTGACAGTGTTACTGATTCGATATGATTCTTGTGATGATCATGATGATGAGTTGAATAATGAGTGTCGTATTGTTGTTGTTGATGTATTGCATTTAGAACGACAGTGCAGTGACATAGCGATGCGTTAATTGTACGACGCACAACACAGATATTTGCGTAGGCATACGGGTATTATAAACGTTTGTTACAAAGCTTTCTGAAATTGTTTATTAAATTCCTCTTTATTGTCAAATGATATGACAATGTTATATACCGGATAGTTAAGATTGATATTTGTTACAAAGTATGTGAATAGTTCAGAAGCGATACTTTGCTTTCAAAGGTTAGAACTTAGCATGTTTATTACCGTAGTTCCACTTATAGTTAAAGCGACTCCAAAACACATGATATGCAAATTACGCATAAAGCTCATTTGCATATTCATGAGCATCTTCCGGAGCCAGTAATTGATTAGAAACAACCTTTATTTGTAGTTTTCTGTTATTTAAATGCAAAGTATGAGATAAATTATAGCTTATATGATAGATAATTGAATTGTTAAAAAGGCTTGATATATGAATTGATGTATTATGTATAGATGAGCTACAAATAAGGGAATTTGTAAGGAATTTGTGCATGAATTTACTTGAAACGGACTCTGTGACTGTGAGTGATCGGCGCGCGCGCGTTTAGTGGTAATTGTGTTTGCTAGTTGTGGATTTTGATTAAATTATAACTCAAGGAATGGGTTATGTGCTTGGAAATATGGCTGGTATGAAAGCCAAGGAAATATTAAATTATATAGTGAAGTTGATATGTGAATAAGTGATGAAGTCTTTAGACTATTTGGATATATTCAGCAATAAAACGAGCCGGTTTGGTATTTCCACTACGCGCACTAGGCTAGAGTATCACTGTCTATAATATTGAAAGAAACCACCCTGAAGATATTGAGGATAATTTGCAAGATGAGTCAGTTTTCACCCGATTATTCTGTTCATCTATAATCTTTAGAACTTAGAGAATATTTCAGTATACTAATTACCTGAACATGTTGCAAGGGAAATTATGTTTCAACTATTTAATCGCTTGACCATCATTTTTGACAAGTCACACCCGTGTACAAACACACACACACACACACACACACGCGCGCGCACTTACATTGGTGCGCGCCGTAACGTTTGCGTTGTGATTGCAAATTGGCGTATAAATGAAAGCCGAAAGTGAAAGATTGATTTGTCTAAGTATAAACTTAAATCATGATAAAAACTCACCTTCAAGTGTTTTGCGGAAGTCCTCACTGAGTTCTCCTTTATTATAGAACCGTCTGAATGTGATTTCGATCTCCTAAATCTTCGATCTCCGACGTCCAAAATGATGACGAAGAGCGAGCTAGTACAGCGGTGCAAACAATTCCCGCATCGAATTAAATTTTCCTTATCGCGCGCGTGACGTGACTCAAAGATGATCACTGATTGGCTGCCTTAGTGGCTGTGTCTCGATTTTTGTTCAACTCGCTCTCGGAGTTGAAACGGTAACTCATACTATACTATCGCGAACGCCTATTCAACACGCGGCGGCGTCGATTTCAACTCTTTTCAGAGTCGATTTCAACTCTTTTCAGAGTTGAAACGCATGTCACTCGACAGCTAGAGCGGAGAATCCACTCTTTCGCATTAAGAGAGTACGAAACTGGCAGCATTACCCAAATTAGTCATGTTAGTGAAAACATTGTAAACATTTGGTTTAGATTTTTTTAAAGGGGCGAAATCACTTCAAGTAGTGATAGGGACATTAACTTAACATCTTGAACCATTACATTTGGCCAAATAAATGGTGTCGTAATAATCCCTACATTTGTTGGTTTAGGTGTCTAGGGCACCTATAATATAACTGCAACTATATAACTATAAATGTATAATACCGATGTCACTATGATTGCACAACACTGATTAGGCTATGTAGCACATCACATCAATTTGTTTACAGTTTGGTTATGCATTGCTGTGGTGACGTTCCTTGGGGGCTCCCCAATGATAAAGGTAAAGGAACAACAGTTAAGAAAATATAAAGCCTGGACCCGCGCTGAGCTATTGTAATGTTTTGTACAAGAACATCACATCGCACTCTGATTGATTCAGTCAATGTTTAAATCAAGTATACTCACTCCAGTCTCATGGTTACATAAACAAAGTCTGTATTGTATGTCATCGATCAATATGAAGGACAGGGGGTCACCCCATGCTGAATGTCAATTATTATGAGTATTCAAACATTATATTTCAATTATAAAACATCTACAAATCTGTTTTTTTTTTATAGAATAACGTGTAGAATTCATGGTTGTATTAAGTCGGGATTGTTATCATGATAGCTGACATACTGTTGCCAGCACTGATAGTCAAACACACTTTCTGAGTAGACTTGTTCGTTCATGTTCGAATAACTACTGAGCAGTTTAAATCAATATGTAGTCAATTATTTGATTGTATTTGATCTAATAATATCACGGGCGTAGATCGGGGGGGGGGGGGGGAGATACCCCTCTCCCACACACACACACCTTTGGTGGGGGGGGGGGGGGGGGTGGGGGGTGGCATGTACAAACATATCCCACTTCAAAAAAATACTAATAATAACCATATTTCTAAAGTGATATTTTGTTTGCGTATGCATGTGTGTGTGTTTGTGTGTGTCTAGGCGCGCGCGCGCGCGTGTGTGTGTGTAGGTTCGTTTGTTTGTGTACATCGGTCTAATCATGAGGTTTAAAGTGATCCAGGTAAAGTGTCTAACTCCACGAAAAATACTTGGAGCTTCCTCGTTTCTCTTCTGCCGTGTTGTTTAGCTTATGGTAACAGAAGAATAAAAATAGGGTTCGATTTTTTCAAATGTCCCTTTAGTATGAAGATAATTATCATTGAAAATCATTATTTCAAAAGCTGAACACATCCTGCCAGCGCGCGTGGGAAATTTCCCGACCCACTGAACTGTGAGCCTAGCGTGCGCAAATTCGATGAATTCCGTACCGTCTGTAGCTGCATACACGGGTGCGGATATCGTCAAGATCAAACGGATTATTATTACTGCGACAAATCTACAACAGACCATCAGTATTCGGTGATAAAATATGAACTCAATATTCGTTTTTTTCACTAGGTAAACAGTGTTCGTTTTCTTTCAAACTTTCACAAATCTTTCAATTCTATTTTACCATGATATTGATATAGGATTGAAGTCTCAAATGTCATTTTGTGCAATATCTGACACTTTACAGGTATCACTTTAAACGATGTTTGGTTATTTTGCCTAGTGTGCGGTCATGCTATTCTTATGTGTGCGCTGGTCACATAGGGGTCACATATAGCGTTGTGGTACTTCGTGGAATCCATATACGAACTTCCTCACTGGGTGAATATACGTATAATGCACAATTGTTTGTTGGACGACGGTTTATTACATTTAGGTCTATAACTCCACGAAAGAGAGATTTCAAGCCCTATTTTTTTCAGGCATGCTATTAAATGACATTTTCTTTCATATAAGACAATAACCTCGCAACTTTTGAAATTTGGCTTGCAAAAGAGGGAATGTCCCTTTAATGGTGATATTATTACTGTATATTACGATTGTTCACTCCTTTGGGAATTTATAGTGTTTAAACTACATTGAATGCAGTGATAACTAGTGTTCATGAGTGCATTGTATCAAATACATTGATGTGTTAACTAATTACATGTGTCGTTTATATGTCATTTTGAATAACTGCCATTAATGTTGGATATCGAGCATGGTTGCTTAGTGGTAAATGAGTATGTTTGATAAATGGGTCGACCAAGGTTCGAGCGTTCGAGCCCATACATATATGGTCTATCAAACTGCATTATCTGACACTTTACACGGATCACTTTAAGACATGATTGAAGTCATGCTTTCTTAAATTGTAGTATATCAAATTTCCTTTCAAGGTACGCACAATACAGCATTATTTCGAGTGAAAAAATTGCAAAAGCTCCCATACCTCCCCCCCCCCCCCCCCCCCTCTGATATTATATAATGTGACAGTGTAATGTATAACCATTTAATGCTAAATCAACATGAAACAACTGTGATAAAATTTCGACTGCCTAATCAATCTATGTATGTACGTGATCAATATAATGTATATAAGAACACTAATAAAAGGGGTGCATGGCATGCTCTTTGCACTATTGTGTTCCCAATAAGAAAGAAATAGATACATAATGAACATCCTATACGTGGACTGGAGTCAAAATGGCTAAAAAGTACTTATTAATCAAGCATTCAAAATGCACACCAAAATAGCAATAAGTAATCAAAATTATATAAAATTTCTTAGAATAATTGAAGAAAAACAAAACAACATATTTCATATTTTAAAAGAAGTAATATCGCTTCGACCCCCCCCCCCCCCCGCCTCCCCCCTTCACCCCCAAATGCCGCATAAATAAATGAATGAGATTAATAGACGTTCATTCTATTGACATGCAGTAATGGTGGGGACACACTCTTTTATTTTGGGAATGGATTTTTAACAATTGCATGTGTAGCATTATTTGCACCCCCATACCCCCGTAGGCATTCGCCACTGTATTAAACTGTATGTCGAACTAAACTTTGTATAAGTATCAAATCAGCATGTTCCTCAAGTCAAGATTTGTAAAAAGTATCATACATGCATTCCATTTGCCAGCATTCATACATTGTACTAAAAACTACGATATAGCAAATACTTCCGAAGTATATATTTTTCATAAACACAAACATTTATAACAGCGTATCACAAACCTAAGACAGCAAACTACTGAATAACACATGTTACAATTCGCACAATAGACGAATATAAATTAGAAGTTTTGTTACAAGTCATGCGAATACTATCGACAATGGGTCAAAATTGGATTTGTTCACTGTACACCGTCTGACCGTGACGGATTGTGCTGGTCTTAGGTAATTTTGATGTAGGAATACAGTTCTACACAGGTTTAACATTTTGTTTAGGAAAATTCAGATCACCTTTAAAGTACCCTTTGTTTGCTGACCCTCTCTCTTATATTTAATACAGTAGATCAAGATATAATAATGAAAGGAGTATTTCTATTTTAAAAGACGATACAAATCACAATGAAATTGAATGAATCATACTGGTAATTAAAAAGTTATATGTTTTAATACTGAAATACAAAATATTGCTATGTTGCCACGTCACACGATATATAGATGTATTTCTTAATCACTATCGTACAAATAATATTATTTATAGTTGCTATTTGCATATTAATTATATAAACAATACACACAAATACAAAACCTGAACATAATAATGCTGAAACAATGTTAACTGCACGCAAGACCTAATAACTAAGATCAATTTATTTATGCTGAATGTATATCTCCATCATCTTTAAGAAAGCTACCCTATTATTTTGTTTTATCATATTGCATAAGTTATATAAGATCACTTTGAAACATGTATTAAAATGATTAAAGATGCACCGGTAAAGTGACATTTATTCTTCAGACCTATCCCGAAATCATTGTGAGATATGTCCAAATGATGTGTGAATGTTTTTATTGAAAATAAATGGTGTCGTAATAATCCCTACATTTGTTGGTTTAGGTGTCTAGGGCACCTATAATATAACTGCAACTATATAACTATAAATGTATAATACCGATGTCACTATGATTGCACAACACTAATTAGGCTATGTAGCACATCACATCAATTTGTTTACAGTTTGGTTATGCATTGCTGTGGTGACGTTCCTTGGGGGCTCCCCAATGATAAAGGTAAAGGAACAACAGTTAAGAAAATATAAAGCCTGGACCCGCGCTGAGCTATTGTAATGTTTTGTACAAGAACATCACATCGCACTCTGATTGATTCAGTCAATGTTTAAATCAAGTATACTCACTCCAGTCTCATGGTTACATAAACAAAGTCTGTATTGTATGTCATCGATCAATATGAAGGACAGGGGGTCACCCCATGCTGAATGTCAATTATTATGAGTATTCAAACATTATATTTCAATTATAAAACATCTACAAAGCTG
The DNA here is from genome assembly GCA_037951105.1 of Echinarachnius parma. NCBI lineage: Eukaryota > Metazoa > Echinodermata > Echinoidea > Clypeasteroida > Echinarachniidae > Echinarachnius > Echinarachnius parma. Next base: position 142,810 of record JBAMJV010002552.1, read on the forward strand.
TTTTTATAGAATAACGTGTAGAATTCATGGTTGTATTAAGTCGGGATTGTTATCATGATAGCTGACATAGTTGCCAGCACTGATAATCAAACACACTTTCTGAGTAGACTTGTTCGTTTATGTTCGAATAACTACTGAACAGTTTAAATCAATATGTAGTCAATGATTTGATTGTATTTGATCTAATAATATCACGGGCGTAGATCCGGGGGGGGGGGGGGGGGGGAGATACCCCCCCCCCCCCCTCACACACACACCTTTGGTGAGGGGGGGGGGGGTGGCATGTACAAACATACCCCACTTTAAAAAAAATACTAATAATAACCATATTTCTAAAGTGATATTTTGTTTGCGTATGTATGTATGTGTGTTCGTGTGTGTCTGCGCGCGCGCGTGTGTGTGTGTAGGTTCGTTTGTTTGTGTACATCGGTCTAATCATGAGGTTTAAAGTGATCCAGGTAAAGTGTCTAACTCCACGAAAAATACTTGGAGCTTCCTCGTTTCTCTTCTGCCGTGTTGTTTAGCTTATGGTAAGAGAAGAATAAAAATAGGGTTCGATTTTTTTCAAATGTCCCTTTAGTATGAAGATAATTATCATTGAAAATCATTATTTCAAAAGCGTTAGCTAACGGTTTTGATAAAAAGTACCATTGTCGTCGCTGAACACGTCCTGCCAGCGCGCGTGCGAAATTTCCCGACCCACTGAACTTTGAGCCTAGCGTGAGCAAATTCCATGAATTCCGTACCGTCTGTAGCTGCATACACGGGTGCGGATATCGTCAAGATCAAACGGATGATTATTACTGCGACAAATCTACAACAGACCATCAGTATTCGGTGATCAAATATGAACTCAATATTCGTTTTTTTCACTAGGTAAACAGTGTTCGTTTTCTTTCAAACTTTCACAAATCTTTCAATTCTATTTTACCATGATATTGATATAGGATTGAAGTCTCAAATGTCAGTTTGTGCAATATCTGACACTTTACACGGATCACTTTAAGACATGATTGAAGTCATGCTTTCTTAAATTGTAGTATATCAAATTTCCTTCCAAGGTACGCACAATACAGCATTATTTCGAGTGAAACAATTGCAAAAGCTCCCACAACCTCCCCCCCCCCCCCCCCCACCCTCTGACATTATATAATGTGACAGTGTAATGTATAACCATTTAATACTAAATCAACATGAAACAACTGTGATAAAATCTCGACTGCCTAATCAATCTATGTATGTATACGTGATCAATATAATGTATATAAGAACACTAATAAAAGGGGTGCATGGCATGCTCTTTGCACTATTGTTTTCCCAATAAGAAAGAAATAGATACATAATGAACATCCTATATGTGGACTGGAGTCAAAATGGCTAAAAAGTACTTAATCAAACATTCAAAATGCACACCAAAATAGCAATAAGTAATCAAAATTATATACAATTTCTTAGAATAATTGAAGAAAAACAAAACAACATATTTCATATTTTAAAATAAGTAATATCGCTTCGACCCCCCCCCCCCCCCTCCCCACTTCACCCCCAAATGCCGCATAAATTAGTGATTACTCCGATTGAACGGTTCTAGTACTAAACAGTACTCAATGATTGTAGGGACATGTACTTATCACACTACCATATCAATAGTTTTGCTTTTAAATACTCATTTTATGATTATAATCTAACATCGCAATTGAAATGATACTGATTATTAGATCATTTCAGATATTTAAAAATATATAATTCTTGTGATATATATTAAAATTAACGTTAGTGAAGTGTTATTGCTCCTGGTAAATAACAATTCTGCAGTGCCTTGTACAATCATACATAATGTATATTTGCAACAAAAAAAAACATACATTAAAAAGGTTGGGACTCATATACAAGATGCAGAATAAAAACAGTTAATACTAATAACTAATATAATATCAATATAAACTTGCAGGTTATCGAAAAAAAAATTACATGCCGTTACAATTTTTAAAAATAGGAACATTATTTTACTTTGAAATGACGCCAAAAAGGCGGGTGACGGTGTTTATTACATAATTGTAAACATATTATTTCGTTGACATTGTTATATGTCAATAAACCGATTGCCAAATGGATCATGATTGTATTACGATATTATGTAGGCAACAGCAGCTTAGGAAGGGCATAGCACAAACTTTTAGGGGAAGTTTGTCAATTTGTATGATGGCGCTAGACTTCTCACAAATATAACATGAATTCTATCAATAGAACGGTCAAAATCCGATTACAATATCTAAATTCGTAAGAATGATATATTTTAAGACTGCTGCTCACAACACAAAAACTATCACATTCAAATAATTTTCCCGATGGATGCAGAGACTGGACACATTTGGTGCAGATATTCCTTTAGATACAGTATAAGAGAAGTTAGGTGTAACACAACATTTTAAGAACATTTATTATAAGCCTCAAATTCTTGTAAGAGTTGTCACTTGTGGGTTTAAATTGTATAATTTTTAGTTGACCCCTCATCCGAAATTCTGTGTGAAACAAAATGGTATGGGATCTACGAGTTAAATGAATTAATACGTACACTTAACATTGTAAGCAATACAAAGTTAGACATTCCACATAACTATTCATACCCTTTTAGAGGTATGAGTGGAACAACCGTTAGCCTACCAACAGATGGCGCTATACATAAGAGCGTATTGGTAAACATTAATTTTAGTTTGAAATTATGAGTGGTATCATTTTTTCCCGTTCTCTATCAATATTTCACTCCCTGTTTCACCTTTCTTAAACACATATGGCATGTTTTTGCATGCAGTTTTCTTTTCGAAAGGAAACAAACACAACCAAACCTCAAAATGTGATGTGACAAAACATCCGTCGACGTTCGTGCAAACACATATTAACTTACACGCATAATATATTATATAAATTATCCCATCCAAAATATCCATTATCACGTAACAAAGAGATACGCGACATCAATAGACGGCTCGGATCATTAACAAGCAATGTATTAATACGGAACAGGTTATGCCTAATTGATCTACAATAGCGTAATTTATTTAACCCTAAATCACAACATAAATACAATTTTGAAAACTATAACATAACACCATAAAGAAATGTGCCCCTTATAGTTCCCACCCCCAAAACAAAAATCGAAAGAAAGAAGAAACATAAGGGGACAAGTTTGGAACAAATCAGGGAATATATGAGGTGTGTCCCAACTTATTCGCGTTCCCCCTTCCCCAATCATTTCGAAATTGGCATTTCAACGGGAAAGTTGTCATAAATTGAACAAAATAAGTGGCTCTATGTCAAATCGTATCTAATTTGTCTGGATGACTTGTTCATAAATCATGATCAAAATTATATCTTTCATTTAACATGATTTCTTTTAATTATTTGTCCATAGGTTTTGACTAATGAAGATAATATATAGTGATTTTATTCAAGATTAATCTCTTCTTGGTATAATACTGATGCATTCAAATTTTCTATGTGACCAATAATGTATATGTATATTATCATGATTATAGTTTATATTTATATTGATGAGGAAATTAAAAAAAAAGTAACATTTAAATGTAGAAAATAATCCATGCATTGCAGAAATTTGATAGAGATTTTATTTAACTGTTAAAATGTTAACTTTATATCAAAATTTAATTATAGAGCCCTTTTTAACATCGGCTATAAACCTAAATGTCCAAAACAACTTATGACGGAGGATGTTATAGCAGCAGCTGCAGTCTAGAGTATAAGGCATTTATACATGGAGACTTTATGAACTATCGGCTTTCGTTCGGGCTTATAATTATGTTATAGTACATATTAAAAATTAAGCAAGTAAATAAGTTTTTATCAAAGAAATAGTCTGAGATAAGTAAAAAGTTGGTACAAGTACTTACACAATGATCCAAATAATGAAGGTATTTTTGCACTAAATCACGGGGCTCAAAGTTCAATTTGCTGGATATCGATTGATGTCTTGGTATGTATCCTTCGACATTTTTCGGCAAGGCATCGAACTCCATTCTGCTCTCATTTATATAAGTTGTCACTTGGTCGCGTGGTATACCGCTCTTGTATATCTTCTCATGCTAGTATGCTCCCCAGGAAGTTGAGCAAGTGGATATGGTATAATGCATGTTTTAAATGTAGTGTACGTCCGCTCTGATTATGTTGTGACTATAAACTACAGTGCATGGTTTAATCGCAAATATGGGACTACTCCTCGGTTTGAGTATATAACAAACGGAGCGGCATACTACACAATAAGAAATAAATGTTCAAATGTGCTTCCTTTAACGTGAAAAAATGCTGCTACAATACAGGGTGGCCCCCCAAAACGGAACGGGGCACTTCCCAAAATATAGTAACAAATGTATTATGTCCATCGGATAGGGTGTCTTTTCCAATGAAAAACGATACCAAGAACAGTAATTTTGGTTGTGTAGTTTTTGTTTTAGGACGCTGCGAGTGAGACCATGTCAGGTATCAATTTTTGTCAATTTGTACCTAGTCGGCGCCAGTTAATATGCACTCCCTGCCCGTAATACCATTGATCGACCATGCCTATTATCTCGGCACACGGCTGAGTGCACACTAACAATGGCGTGCGTTATCAACGCTATGAAAGGCGGTACGTGCGATGTATCAAGCACTGGCTTGTTAAAAATTGAAAAAAAGAGAACCTGACCTGGGCCCCGTTGCAGAAAGAGTTACGATCGATCGTAAGTCCCAAAATTGATCGTAAATGGCCTTACTTACGACCAATCCAAGATTTACGATCAATCCTGTTGCAGAAAGAAGTTACGATCGATATTAACCGTAACTATTGGTCGTAAGTTTTAAAATTGATCGTAACTTTAACAGGTGATTTTTCTTTGGCGTAACTTACGATTAATTATTCACAAGGCACAAACATGGGCAAACATACCAACATACACACTCATTCAAGCACATAAATACAGATAAAACTCATCCTCATAAAACAGATAATCATACAGTGTTACACACTGATTCATAATTTCATACATACATGCATACAATACAGACTATACACATATATACATACATAAACACACACACACACAGACACACACAAACATCCAGTCAAACTTTTCTTAGAAGCCACTTTTCTATACCAGCAAACTGGTAACTTTTCTTGTTACTCTGCAATGGTCATTATACAGTACTAAGGTTTTACTATATTAAATCGTAAAGGCCTGTATTGAAACAAAGGGTAATGCTTTACTTGACTGAGAATAAAAAAGGCCAACAAAGTGCATGTATTTTTATTCTTCAAATTTTTAATCCAAAAAGAGTACACAACACATGACTTTCGATTCATTCCATCAAATAGAATGTTATTATTTTGTAGTGAAATGAATACATTCTCTAGTGACTATGCCAGTCCTTTACTCCTTTTCCCCCAATTAATAATAATTGTGGCTACTTAAATGTAGCGCACGCATAGGCGTACCCAGAGGGGGGGGGGGGGGGGGGGGGTGGGGGGGTTAGGGGGTTTAACCCCCCCCCCCCCCCCCCCCCTTGACCGAAAATGACTGTTTTTTTTTTCTTCAAATTTTAAATGGTCTCGAGACAAAATTTAAGCGGTCGAGTGGTCTTGGCCTCTAAAACTGCAAAAAAGCGTAGTCTCAGCATCGAAAATGGTTGATCTCCGCATTGAAAATTGTCTACGACTTCCTGGCTACCCCCCCCCCCCCCCCCCCCCCCACCACGCTCCCGTTGCATCACCCCAGTCAGCTCAAAAAGTGCACATTGTCCACTTCCTGGGGAGGATTCCAGCTAGGCAACCTCCAAGGTGCAGACATGGCTACGTAACTCCTTTCCATCCTTCCGGGTGACATACCTTGGGCTCGAATTTGGGACCTCACATTGGAAGGCACACGCTCTACCAATCTTGCCACACCGTCTTGCTCTGTCATCCTTCTCCAGCTTGGGCGGATCCCGTCTGTCGTCGTCTTCTATCTGCTAGCTAGCTCCTCAAATCCAGGCGTCTACTGCATACACAAGAGGCTGCTTGATGAGCTGAAATATAATACATAACATGAAAATAAAAAATAGAGTATACTTAGTCTTGTTACCTAAACTATATTCAATGACACACAGTTTCATCATTCAGATTAATAATTTTGTTCCCACAGTCAATGTCTTGGACATACCTATCACCTTGAAATGTCACGGTACAAGCTGTCACAGCTCTAGATAAAATCCTAATTAAAACCATTTGTTTTGGTCACATCATAGGCTATCCAATCCATGCTCACCTGCAAACTGGAATGTTCAAGGGATAAGTAATCAATTACATTTTATAAACCAGCATTCTATTTTAAACGAGCCCAAAGAGACGAATTAAGTCATGTACATGTTAGCCCGTTGACTTTGTAAAGAATGCCATACTAATAAAACATTTTAATTTTGAGCAACAAAATCATTTTTTTAATTATCTTTTAGCAAGTGACCTACTTAACCCATAATTATTTCATGCTAACTGAACTACAAACTAACGTCATAATAATCAAAGAAAAATAAAAGCTTCAATATTTGTTTAAAAAAGCATTTTGTGTAAGATTGTCAAGTTCTCACCTATCACATTGATGTGGCTTGGCCTGGGAGCAACACCAGTGGCTCGACAGCTTACTCCAAGGCAAATGGCTCCAGCATGTCCTCCTCTCTCTTTCGCTTTCCTCCTTTCATCAGCCTGTCCATTCTGGTGATTTCTTCTGTGATTATTCTGCCTCTCTCCCACTTGTTGTTATGACTATATGGCTGTATACCACTGTGGAATTGTACAGTAAAGAGTGCAAATTACCACATAAATTTGAACACATGACTGAGACTGCATCAGTGCATGGACTCACAGGAGCTAGGAGGTTAATTTTGTAATTTGGTCCTCCATAATATTTAATGTTATACGATATTACCTGCCAGTAAATTCTCATGCATTGAGAACATACACATTTTGGCGCTAATGTGGTTGCGTACCCTTTGTTTTTTCTTTCTTTTCCAACGCCTTATTTGTCTTTAAACTCAACTAAATTAGTTTTACTCACTGCGCTTTGTCCTTATCCCTCAATGGTCTGTTGTAATATTTTGGTCAACATTTAAGCCCTTTTTTGGCAACTTTAATCGATGACTTTGAAAGCGTCGCGGCACCAGCTTCGCGGTCGCAAAAATCGAAATAGCAGGACTTCACGGGCGCAGGAGTAGTACTCTCTCCACGTTCATGTCACCGGTAGCTAACGGCATAGCTGCTCGCGAAGTCCCGCTATTTCAATTTTTGCGACCGCAAAGCTAGTGCCGTTGCGGCAAAAACCCATTGATTAAAGTCGCCCAAAAGAGGGCTTAAATGTTGACCAAAATATTACAACAGGCCATCGAGGGATAAGGTCAAAGTGCAGTGAGTAATATAATATAATACAAACTAATTTAGTTGAGTTTAAAGACGAATGAAGCGTTGGAAAAAACCCCAAAAAGGAATACGAAACCACATAAGCGCCCAAATTTTATCTTTGCATTGCCCTTGATGGCCATGGCATGTATACCTTTTTTTAAATTTTGTATTTCAGTTTTGCTTTAAAAGTTTAACTTATTTTTTACACATATTCATAAGACAATTTGTCATACATGTATTTGGCAAATATTTGAAAGATAGACCATATATCAAATACAACATCTACACATAATTAATTAAAACAGGTTTCATAGATGTCTCTGATGTTCAGGTACAATTTTTCCTATTCCCATATAAAAATGAGTTCACAAATCACAGAAACAGTTTCGAGTTTGGAAATGGTATATGGATACTATGTACTAACATGGATTTCAACACATGGGGTAACATTGTAATAATATACGTTGCGAATCTGCATTCGAGATACCATTATGCTAGCATAATGACGATTCTATACAAAATGAGCAACAGTTAAGATCATTACATAGCAACATAATAAGGTAAGTTTACACTACATATCAATGCCGATTAATTTATCTTTGTAAAATGTGTAAAATGTGTATTAACCGCTCACCACTCGAAGCAGGACTGGATGAAAAATTAGATTTGTCTGCCGCGTCTCATATCTTAACAACAAGCCAAATTCCGCGGGAAATACGCTGATTTTCGCGGTAATGGGTCGTTGTCTTTATCCCAGCCGTGTTGAATTATGTTTTAAATGGCATTTTCTAAAGAAATCGAGCGCAAGTCAAATGCACTTACGGTTGAATTTAAACCTCCTTTCTGCAACGGACATTTGAAATTGATATAAACTTACGACTCAATAAATCGACTGTAAAGTTACGACCGATATTCTTTCTGCAACGGGGCCCTGGTGTCACTCACAGCGCTCTAATGGTCTCACTCGCAGCGTCCTAAAACAAAAACTACACGACCAAAATTACTGTTCTTGGTATCGTTTTTCATTGGAAAAGACACCCTATCCGATGGACATAAACATGTTGGTACTTTATTTCGGGAAGTGCCCCGTTCCGTTTTGTTGGGGCCACCCTGTATAGCAGCACCTTGAGCATGTTGAGGGTGAAATTCTGTACCCAAAAGTGCGGTCTGCACCGTATGGGATGCACAAATGCACCCTGAGGCTGCAAAAACCCCAGTTTGGGGGCACAATTTGTTCCGGGGTGCGGCTATTGTAGCAGCGTTTTGCACCCTATGTGTACCCTAATTTTGTTAGTGTGTAATTCCCCAAAATGTCAGGACAGAATGACCAATCTGAGCTGATGAAGAATCTTTAAATGAGAAACAATAATACCAAGATCAACAATGTTGGTAAGTCGTTTTAGGCCTTTGTTTACGTGCCCTGATCAAAGCGTTGCCCTAGTTTTTGTTTTAACTCGGATACACTGGTTAAGTTCTTAAATTTGCAAATGCACAAACTCCAACAAACAAACACACACAGACACATACAAGTACACACATACACAATATAGGCACACACGCACACAAACATGCAAACACGCACATAAAACAAACACACACACACACACACACACACACACACACACACACACACACACACACACACACACACACACACGCACACAACCAGTTAAATTTCTAACTTAATATTTATTATTATTTTTATTAGTATTATTATTATTATTTATATATATATATATTTTGTTTTGTTTGGGGGGGGGGGGGGTATATTGTAGAGCCAAAGTCCATTAATGCTCCCAAAGGCTGTTTTCAACATAACCAGTTGAACACGAGGAATAATATTGGAAATTTTGAACAGCTCAGATGAAAAATAAGAAAACTATGGCTCTTTAAATTTAAATACGTTATTTGTTCCTCTGTGGTATGCATATTGCATGCTGACAAGATTGCGGACAATCATACTATGTTTTTTCACATTTTACAAGTATTTTTTTAAATACTAAATACATTTTTACTTTTTCTCAGTTAAGAATATGTTTTGGATAATACATTTCCACATAATATATTGTGAATTAGGAGTATGGAAAAGTGAAAATAATTTAGAACATTGCTAAAAAATGGGAAATTTTATTTCCAAACAAATGGGGAGTTGTCCACGGAGTTGGTAGATTGCGTTGCCATTTTCCCCAATTTATTTATCATTTTATTTATTTATTTATTTTATTTCAATGTATTTATTCATTCATTATTTTTTTATTTCAATGTATTTATTCATTTATTTATTTTATTACATTGTTATTTATTTAGTTATTTAGTTATTTAGTTATTATTATTATTATTATTATTATTATAACTATTGCAATTATTATTATAATTATTATTATTATTATAAGTATTATTATTATTATAATTATTATTATTATTATTATTATTATTAATATTAGTATTACTATTATTATTATTTTTTTTTGGGGGGGGGGGGGGGGGCGAGGCTGCAGGCCCCCCCCCCCCCCCCCCCCCCCCCCAGCCTCTCTTAACCTCCGCCTCATACGGCTATGTATATTGTTCTATAACGAAACAAATTCTCTGTCCTACGTCAACTAATCCATTTTTAAGACAGGAAGGATGTGAATCATTCGGGTAAATAACCATATCCCACAGGGAAATGTACATGTGCCTTTGTTCTAGTATCAGTGGAGCTACATAAGTAGTAGCTCTGCATACACATAACAATGTACATGTATATACAGTTTTTCAGAAAAAGCGGAACCCAACTTGTAGTCATTTCAATATATCATTAGAAATATAATTTATTTTGTTTTATTGATTTTAAAGCAATTCATATTCATTCATGTATGACACTATCATAACACATTTGATATCAAACGAAATAGTATAAATTTATCTTCTAAATTCATCTTCAAAGTATAGATGCCATTTTGTTTGTTGTACTAATACATACAAAGCTGAACATTGTGACGTGGAAGTATTTATTATGATAGTCTTTTAACTTTTGTTCCATTTTCTTCTGAAACACTCTGTATACATCCTTGCATACCCGCACATTCTCATCTTGGAGAAAATACGGAGAAGTGTCCTACCAGTACAAACATATCAGTACAAACTCAAATGTCTTATTATTGGTAGAAAAAAAGTTCGGTTCCGTTTTCTGCTGAAACACTCTATATACATCCTTGCACAACCACACATTCTCATCTTGGAGAAAATACGGAGAAGTGTCCTTCATGTAAAATTATTTTCTCACTTTATTAGGGATTATGCTCAATAGTGGAATTACACCTGCTTTTCATTTATAGTTCATCAATTATTGAAGTGATAACAAGTTAATCAATACGACACGTATACTCAATCTGTATTCATACACTTATCTATTGATACGTTCTTCAAAGTATAGATGCCTTTTTTTGCTGTACCAATACATACAAAGCTGAACATTGTGACGTGGAAGTATTTATATAGTCTTTTAACGAATGTTCTGGTGTACATTAAACCATTTTGATAACACATCTTGCTCCTCTAAAATTGTTCATGATATAAAATATTACATGTTAGAGCAAAATAACTTTTTTAATGAAAGTGGAAATAATGTTTTTAGTAGAAAAGTACATGTACTGTATATCACATCAGCAAGTTTTAAATTATGATCAAAATTACATATCAAATAAGCATGCAATTCATAGTCATAGTCTGTGAAAAAAACTGAGTGGACATTCATATCAATTAATGGTACAAACACAATTATATGGCAAGTTAGGTAGCGAGTTAACGCAGTTTTTTCTCTTGTGACAAATTTGAAGACTAGTGGTGGAATTCATTCAATTAATTAAATTCTATAACTATCTTACACATTCATTGTCTGTTGTCTTCTACACAACTGATATAAACAGGATTAATACGAATCATTCCCATTTGTTTTGATTAATACGACTTCCGACAATACTGTTAGGCTTCATCGATGTTTACAAAACAAAAGAGATAATAACAGGAATATGTATGTTTTTAAAGTCAACTCAAAGTATATGCTGTATATTATATAGTTAACGACATCGATCATGACAATACACTTTGAAAAGCGGTGTGGGCCCATCTTTGTAACTGATTTTGCAATAGCTTAATATTCATTGTTGGCCTACACTGATCACCTAAACTAAGTTATTTGTCAGAACATAAAACAATGAACAATACAAAAACAATAATCTTCCAAAGCTTTACATATAACAAGTACTTCAAATACAAGTATTCTGCTACTATACAGGTTACATAGTATTCATCCTGTCCATATCCTGTATACTTATACAATATACAAGCTAAAGGTTAAACAACGTTGCTAATAATTATAAAGTGTTTAGTATATAATGTCATGCACATGCATTTGTCATCTCATTACAGTGGAGGAAACTTACATTCTCTGACAAAGAAATCCATGGATAACTGCATTTAGTATTCCTTTGCAGTGCATGATTAGAATGTATGTGCATTATAAATGGTACAGTATATACTACTCGGAATACTATCCATTATAATAAATTGTGCAAATACAAAAGTGCGTAAGGCATCAAGACTGAAATAGCACTTTACCGGAAGAAGTACATTACATTTTTCTCACCAATGATGTTCATATTCAAAATAGTTGTACAAAATACAACAGTTCAAATAGTTAAACTAATATGAACATTATTTAAATCAAACATTTTGTTATGAAGACAAGACATGTACTGTACAGGTTACATAGTATTCATCCTTTCCATATTCTGTATACTTATACAATATACAAGCTAAAGGTTAAACAACGTTGCTAATAAGTATAAAGTGTTTAGTATATAATGTCATGCACATTTGTTCTGCATATAACATTTGTCATCTCATTACAGAAGAGGAAACTTACATTCTCTGACAAAGAAATTCATGTATAACTGCATTTAGTATTCCTTTGCAGTGCATGATTAGAATGTATGTGCATTATAAATGGTACAGTATATACTACTCGGAATACTATCCATTATTATAAATTGTGCAAATACAAAAGTGACATTAAGCCTGAAATAGCACTTTACCGGAAGAAGTACAATACTCACAAATTTTTTTTTTCTCACCAATGATGTTCATATTCAAAATAGTTGTACAAAATACAACAGTTAAAATATTTAAAATAATATGAACATTATTTAAAACAAACATTTTGTTATAAAGACATGAAATTGCTTTTGAATATTTGTATCTAATTCTAACTCTAATATTCACATATAAACACAAGAAACAACGTCTTTGACTCGCCATCCGATTCTAAGAATCTGGGCTTCGTCAAGACTTACATCCACAAAGAATCCTACATATGTTATCAAATTATACCTTTATGCACGATACAATGCAACTTAAGAAAGAATATCAATATGCCCATGAATATTTATTTACACTTTCCATATATGCCATTAATATTTATTTTAAAATAACTCAAAATTCAACTGGAGAGAAAAAAAAAAGGACTCGCCATCCGATTCAAAGAATCCGGGCTTTGTCAATACAAATTATGCATATACAATCTAGATGCGAAATACAAAACACATTATACCTTGGAAGACGACAATAATAATCAATTAGGCATATGTATCACATTACTACTCAAGTGAACTTATAGCAGTCAATATTATTGATGAGAGTTTTACGCGTTTAATATCTTAATAAATAATCAATCTTATAAAGTAGTTTTTTGGCTTAGAATTACAATCACATTCGATTTAAATTGTGTAAGAAACTCGAGTTTCTGTTCTGTGCTGCTTTGTTCAAATATATCATCCGCCTTCTCATTACTCAGAACATTGTGTCTCTTCTTTCATTTGATATACAACTTATGGAACATAATTCACGCATGACTGAATTAGAACGATGGAAAGTGGTGTTGCCAACATTCCATTTGCACGCAGAAATTGCAAGTTTGGGTGAGGTGTTGGGGTGCGTTTTAAGGGTAGTAAACGTACTTATTTTGAAAAAGGACGAACACAGCATAAAAATTCATAATTTTATCTTTTATATGACACCTTGTGATAAAAAAAAAAAATTATGCCAGAGAACGAGTCAAATGAAAACATGCTTGATTCCAACCCAGATGAGTAACTTTCCTGATCTAACCTGTTTCCCATGTTTTCCCTGATCCCCATTTTTGTGTAAATTCACTCATGCATCAAAGTCCATTGTCAGCTGCTAAGTCAGGAAAGCTGAGCGACTTCTTACTCAACTTTCACTTATTTTGGCAGAAATCAGGCATGGTTTCATTTTTTATCAAAAGGTGTCATGTAAAAGATAAAACTATGAAATGTTATGCGGTGTTTGTCTTTTTTAAAAATAAGTACGTTTACAACCCTTAAATCTCACCCAAAAAACTCACTCAAACTTGCAATTTCTGCGTGCAAATGGAACTTTGGTAACACCACTTTCCATTGTTCTAATGCAGTCATGCTTGAATTATGTGCCATACGTTGTACATCAAATGAAAGAAGAGGCAGGTAGCTTTTCAGACATATATATATCATCAAGGAAATTATTCATTATGACAGAAAAATTCTGCCATGAAACCCGGTTTCGTTTTATCCGGGACAGTCTGTACAGGAAGAAGTGACACATACACATTTTCACATGAGTCAATAAAGTTTATTTAATCAGTTGTGAAGGGTAAAAAAAAAAACTGCTTATACGAAATACAACCATAAGATTAATCAACATGATCTGACATACATTAATTATATGATCCAAAATTTAATATAGTCATGCCAACCATATATCTGAACTTGTATTTATATTTTAGCACAATGACTATAAATTTGGGATACACGAAACATGATATGAAACAAAATTTGTTGATTGACTCGCCAACCAATTCATTGATTCCGTGCTTCGTCAATACTCACATAATCTGCAGAATAATCCTTATCTATTAACCTCAGTTATAGTGTAATGTACGTAATATATAACCAACTAGTAAAACAGTCTAACTGTTGTACATTATCTACAAACTTCGATGTACACAAAACATTTTTGATTGACTCGCCATTAAAAGATCCCGGGCTTCGTCAATACGATGATATTGTATGAAACTTGCTTACTTTTCTTTTATATAACTTTATAGCGCCTATATATGGACATGCTTAATCACGGTATGTGTTATGTTATGCGCTTGATATTTTGTTCTCATTATTATTCGAACTTTCTGTACAATAGTCACCATCATCATAATAAACCTTTATTTTCAAAACAAGTTTGACGTTAATAGTCTCCTCATACTGTGTGTCATGGTGTGTTCATAATGCGTTTATACTTTATAGGTACATGTTGTTCACTGTTTGATGAGTGTTGACACTGAAAAGCAGTCTACTGGCATTGCGTGCGGTAGAGGCTTCTTCTGCGGAACGGATATTCATGATCGAGTTACGCCTGCGCAAGTAAATACATATTGTAACATTTTTAACGAGTTTGACCATAAAAAAAGTCGTGCATCAATCGGTTCAAGTATGTTATTCATTTGTATGGTTATATTTGTATAGAAAATGTACACGTTTAAACATTTTGATCTTTATCGGACGAGTCAAGACGTCAACAATAATGACAACACTGTATATTTTGCATCAAAAATTCAAAAGTCAAGCAAGAAAGCATTCTGATTGGTCAATACATGATTGGTGCTATGTCGTCATAGTTCGATCAATATCTTGAAGTCAGCGTCATACTTTCACAAGGCACGTTTGATCACGGTTCCTCTTTAGTAAACAACAAAGCCATCCGACCTTCTTTTAGGACCCACTCGACCAATCAGCTGCCTTTATGTCATCAGGTGGGCGGGCCTTGAGCCAAAAGTCGTACAAATTGGGCCTTTCGGTAAACATTTCCGATTTTGGTGTTTTACATGTCGTATTTTTACATGAAAACCATTGTGCATCAAAACGAATTTGGGCTGTGCGTAATGCCAGAAATCCAAATTAGAATTATTTGGCAAAAAACTTTATAAAGTAAGATTTAGACGGGTAAGGACGTTGTAAAAGTGACACTTTGGCACAAATATTAACCAGGAAGAGACACAATATGAACAACGTTCATCCAAATATTTCACATCCAAGATTTAAAAAAAGAAGACATACAATGCATCAGAATAAAGACCATGAATCAGTACTGCACATTCTCAACCATTTCAGCTCGAACGATGCATGATGTAGGTCCAGTGCCTAGTTTATTAAGCTTGTCAAAAGTCTCGCGAAATCTCGTCGTATTCCGATGCCCCAAATTCGACTGAACAAGCAAACGAATAGTTCCGCGAGATTCACCGGTTTGCCTCACTAAGCATTGTTATAAGAATGCAGTGCGTTAAGGCTGAACGAACATGGTCCGTACAGTGTGTCCACAGTGATTCAAACTATGACACATATATATATACATGTGGTGTGTTTCCACAATGACACACCGTGTTCTTTATTATGGGGGTGTGTATATGCATATAAGAGTGAGTATAAGACTGAGCATAATTTTTACTAGTAAAGCAGGAAAATTATATTAACTTAATATGTACTTTATATACATTTGTGACATATATATATATATATATATATATATATCTATATATATATATATATATATATATATATATATATATATATATATATATATATAAGCGAGAAGTGAACTAATACATACAGCTTCGGTTTCTTCCAATATATAAATAATTGCAAGGAGTAATCATAAATGATTGAGAAGGAAGAATAATAATAGGCGTAGCTTAATAAGCAATGTTCCTCCTTTTAATTCACCAAATGAAAAAAGGCACTGGTCGAAAAATTAGTCTCCGCCAGGACTCGAACATGGGTCTCCGGCTTGGAACGCCGATGCCTTAACCACTAGGCCACAGATCCAGTCCAGGTCATTGGCAAGCCAATCTCTCGGCCCTTTGTACTCAAGTATTCATGGGGAATGAGTTACGAACAATGCAAGCCGCCTTTACTTCAGCTGGATCATTTGTGACATATATATATATATATATATAAATACTAGTGATACATGCACAGCTCTGTATTGTGCACAGTGTTGCATGACATATCGTGTATACTGTAAATAATACACCCTTTTCCATAATCTAAGATATTACACAAACAATTTGGTAATAACCCTATATCGACGAAATGAATTCCATATTTTGTGGTTGAAATCTATAACTTAGAAAAATAAATTTCTGGTGAGTTATTTCAAAAGAAATTATTTTAGTAACTATTTAATATTGTTTATACATATGATGGACATTGAGCATGATGAGGCCTTATCAAGTCAGACCTTGTTAAAAGATTCCATTACCATTACAATCATGTAAACATTTGATGCTTTCTGAATTACACTATTTGACAGCATTTCAATGAAACACGTTTAATCTCTTTAACGATTTCTTACATTTACAATATGTTAATACCTTGGAAGTCACACAAATAATTCGATAATAGTAGGCATGGTAGGCGGAAGTGATCTAAACTTTTATATGTAGCAAATTGAAGGCAAAATTGGGCTTATTTTAAAGGCCGAAATGTAAGTATCTTTTATGAAATTCGATCAATGTTTTGCATTTTAGATATAAAATTAATTAAACACAGGAGTTCCATGAGTGGATCCGACTGATGACAAAAATATGAAAATGAATTAGCGTTGTTTGATCGGTCAGCAATTATGATCATCGCTCTTATAACCCGCATACATTTGTATCATGATAGTTGAACATGCGGACAAGGGATATAAAATGTGCACTAAACAGTTAAAGGGGTAGTACAGTTTTGGTAAGGCCGAGCTTTAGTAACCAAAACCTGCACAATAACACTACAAACTAATAGTTATAACTCCACCATGCTCGAAAGGTACAGAAAATTACAAACGACTTAGTAAAAAGACTGTTATCATTAAAAAAGAGCCATTAAAACACAAAAGGGCGCTCTCTAAAAAAGCATTGGTTTCAACCATTTTTCATACAAAATTATGCATGTGATGTTTTGTTGAACTAATGATTAAATAGAGAGATCATCATCAACTATTTTTAAACCTGTTTTTTTTTTTTTTTTCAAAAATCATCGAATATATTTGGGCACCAGATTTATTACGATCGGATATATTTATTGATATTTCAGCCGTTTCTGAACCGATTTTGATCAAATAAAGTTTATTCTGCCATTAAAATTGTATGCTCTTTCTTATTTTACACTAAACCTTTCACTATCTCACAAAAAAATCATTTCGTGCAGCGCCCTCTATACCATAACTGAACTACCCCTTTAAAGGAAATTATTCTACTGTTTTCACGGTTGAAATAAAAGTCATGCTACACAATACATTTCCAAACGCTTTATACATGTTATATAAGATGATATACGATCATGGTAATTCAAAAAGTTTCATAGCCTTCATCATGGTCATTAATAAAGTCCAATCCTGATACATGAATCACATAGCTAGGCCTGTTGAACTCTTGATGAGTGTTTTACCACAGAATGCAAACTAGTTAATGTGGCACATGTGCCTAAATACTTCAAATTTCGAGTTATCTTTACGCACATTTCCTACACCAAACTCTGTTCCATATGCCTCAAAAGGATCGAAATTTTCGTCCTTTATTTTTGTCAGGATTTCCGCATGTTGGCGAATGTCCATTAAGGACTTCAGTCGTTCGTTCCAGCCAGGTCTTGCCTCTTGTTTTTCGCCATCAATCAAGAGATCCACGTAGTCTAGCGTACTGAGAGGGTTTGGTCTCAACGCGATTGCTTCAAGACGTTGTAGGCTTCTGTGTGATTCTGAGATGAGCCAACATACCAGTTCCTTCACTCTGTTGAATTCGTCCCGGTGCTTGTTGATGACTTGTTCGACAGTTAACTTCTTTCCTGCTGCGTCTTTGTATCGACTCTCCAGCTCTGAGTAGGTTCGTCGCTCCTTCACAGTGTAGAACTCGAATCTGTACGCTTGATTGAAGTGCAAACTCCAAATGCACTTTCCTGGACAAACAGCGCATGTCCCCTCCTCTAGCTTCATGGCAGCGCAAAGCTTTTTGTCTGCGTCATTTGGAATGTAGCATGGATAGTGACACGTAACGTGACATCGACTACAGTTAGTGATGAATTCACCACTAATATCGATTTTGCGACTTTTTTGAATATCCACTTCGTACGAAAAGTCTTTGTTCGCCTGGATATCAGCATTGTGTTGTTGCAAAATTCGTTCTTCTTTCTTAAGCTCATCGAGCTTGGCGCATCCCATTTGTATCTGTGGTTGCAAACCTTGTACTGCTGCTTCTAAACGCTGTCGTTCTTGCAGAACTTCTTTTGTGAGGGAAAGGCTTCTTTCATCAATCCTAGCTAAAGCAGCAAAGAAGCGGCGCATGCTCTGTACTCCCATTTTCCAGAACATTTTGTCGAAAAGGTCGTCCACCTCTGCGTCCTCATTACCGCCATCTTGTCTCATACTATAATAGCTTCCTGGAGCTTCTTCTGTTGTCTTGTTTGCGAACAAAGCTGAATTGTTGAACTTGAACATGTGATCTGAGCATGGAATATCCGCTTCTATTATAGCATCTAATAGAGGAGGCCTCTGCCCATCAGCAAAAGTCACCAGCATCATGATGTTGTCTTCGATGTCTTTGCCAAAGATTGCCAAAACAGAGTCAAACACGTACTTCTGCGTAGGAGTTAATCTTGCTTGTGATGCCTGTGCGACGAAGCCAATGGCATTTATATGATCAATGGAATGGAGAGATGAATCCATGAAGAAATCGTGTATCTGATCAACGATACGCTTGTCCCGATGAATACCTCTTGTATCGCCGAAACCAGGTGTGTCAATGATCGTCAATCTATAGTCAAGTTGTGACGCTTTTGTCGGATGAATGGTGTACGACGTAATCAACTGTGTCTGACTTTGTGCTTGATTTCCTGTGTTGTTTTCTCCCTCATCAGCGATGATCTTGAAACGGAAGTCGTCATCCCATTGCACGTTAAAGATGAAGTTTATCATGCCGTTAATGAATGTACTCTTACCAGCACCCGTTGCTCCAACTACCATTAATACAAAATGTTTCATTCCACTCCGTAGCTTCCCAAATTCGTAGGTTTTGTAACCATCCTCTGCACCACATTTTCCCCGTCTAAGTGGAATCCGGTATATTGAGACTTCGCCTTTCGCCGGATCTCTTTCCTTGAGGAGTTCGCAGTTTGATTTCAACCTATCAAGGTGTCTTAATCTTTTGGTTACTGAATCTTGATTCTTCCTTGCCTCGAACGATGGCCTATGTGGATGATGTTCAGGCGGATAATGTTCAGAAACATTGCTCACTTCACTGGGATCCTTTATTCTCGAAGTTCCTGCCACCGAGGGTGAAAAGGCGAGGAAATAAGGGCTCTGTATACCTGTTGTATCTACATTGCTTCCTTCACCATAGAGGGCATCCGGCTGATGATACATGTGGGTCACTGCCTTCGATGTTTGAAAGGCGGCGAAATGAGGTCTTGTATCTACACATATTTTTGTATCGAACGGGGGATTCTGGTACATGTCATACATGTGCGTCCCTCTCGCCGAGGTTTGAAAAGCGATGGAATATGGGCTTGGCCTCTTGATTGTATCTACATAGCTTTTGCCATCAAACTGGGTATCCTGGTGTATGTGGGTCACTGAAACAGAGGTTTGATAGGCGGGATCATGAGTATTCGATGGTGGCTGTGATGTAGCTACATTTCTTCTGTCACTCAAGCAGGAATCCTGATGCATGTGAGTCATTGCCGCAGATGTCTGGTAGGCCCAGACATGAGGTTTTTGTGGCCATGAGGTAGCTGCTGTGCTTCCCTCGCTATACTGAGAATCCTGAATTATGCTACACACTGCGTCCGAAGGTTGGTTTGTATAGTAATGAGGATTCGATGGCGGCTGTGATAAAGCTTCATTTCCCCTGTCATTGAATTTGGATTCTTGAATCCTGCGATTTGGTGCTTCCGACGATGGGTATACTGGTTGAGGTTGGTTCGGCGGTCGTGTTTCAGCCTCGCTTGATTTACTTAACTGGAACTCCCGACATTCCGAGGTTTGGGGGTCGGAGATATGAGGGATCGGCTGTGTAATGCCTACAGACTTTGATGTATTGCTGTAATCTTGAAGGCTCTCGTGAACGCTCGGATTGACAGGTGCACCAGGTGGTTGGAAATCTTTCGTTATAAGTTCACCGTGCTCGTAGAAGAAAATCGAGCAGCCATCGTTAGCCGATTGTTCACCATCATCGAAACACATGACAACAAATGTTGTAGTTTCTGATGATTGCTTCGCATTTGCAAGTTCTTTGAACTGTTTTGTTTTGATTCTCAACCTTTTCATTGTTTCCGGAAACTCGAACCATTCTGTTTGTGGTGAATACGACTCTGCATCTTTTGATCCGGTGTAGTGTGATAGAACGTTGAGATATTCATCCTCAATCCCTATAGAGGAGAACGAGTAGGCTACTATGTGTTCGATTGAGAAATCCAACACAAGCTTATCCATTTCTTCACGAGAATGAATGACTGTTATCGACTCCAAACCTTTGGTATAGGCTTTAACGATTTCCATCTCCTTATCTCTACCTTTAACCCACTTTTCCAACATGCTCAGGTTGAAAGGGGATTGCTCACAATTGGAAATTATGTCTAGCAGCATGTTTTCTTCTGCTTCACCAGCACAAACTTGTTGGAGAGCTTGAGCGATGTTTTTCTGGAGGGTAGTATTAAACTCTTGCACCAATTTCCTGAACACCTCAACCTTTTTCATGAATTTTGAAAATCCGGTTGAGATCGTGTTCTCAATTAGATCATCACACTTCAGTATCGTCTGATCTAAACCCTCGAAAATGGCCTGGATTTTATTGATGACGTTTGTGTTGATTTCCCGGATCAGTCGTGCTGCGTTACTATCCAAATTGGACAGTGGATATAGCCACACGGTCAAAGGCACTGCCCATTCTTCTGATTCTGCAAGCATTGAGGGAAGCTTGGCATAGATATCTACAACCTCCTGGTAGCTTACAGGGTTGCAATTGAGCGGACTGTCACTGTAACACTTGCATGTGAGTTTATCAGAGTATTCTTTCTTGTTAGAAGTTAGCGCCAGGTCGGCTCTCTCGCCCATGTTGAATTGCGGTATTCTCTTCACGATCTTCTTCAATTGATTGTGTATTTGTTGTTTGTTTTCGCCGTCTCCCAAGAGCCTATCGAAAACAAAGAAAGCTTGTGCCCCGTAAGATATGCCCGTTACAACATGTGTAGGTCTACCTTCGCCTTCTTCAAATATGTGTTCATATTGGACATTGTGTCTGCCCAGTTCCTTCATCTTCAGCTGTTCAAACCTTGTTGTCTGCTTGTATTGAAGTGTTATGCGGGACTGGCGACTGGTCGTTATCTTGTCGTTGATGTATTTTGCAGACCCTCCAACCTCTACTTTACCTGTCATGACACTAACCTTGAGCGAGCCCTCGATGTTAAGTGAGGTCATCTTCTCACCGATGCTGTCAGATGGTATGACGTGTGATTGCGTCTGTGTCAGAGGACTCACTTCACGATCGTTCTTCAGTTCGAGTTGATCCCACAGCGTCATCTCGGGGATGAGGGTGTCATTGTGACAGTCGTACAGCATTCCGAGCTGCATTGGTCTCCCAAGCGCGGGTAGCTCTAAAGTTCTCTGTTGAAAATAGACAAGAACATTAACAAGAAAAGGTTACGCTGTTATGATTTGTCAACCCTGTTATCGTAGAGAATAGTTAAGGTTCGCTATATATATATACATAAATATCATTAAAGAGATTTAGTTACTTTATTGACATGTGAAAATACTTTAAAATGTTCGGTTAAATTTGTAATTCCGTGATCTAATATGTCCACAGAGTGATGTGTTTAGAAATCCATGGTTAATCAATGTCAAATGACCAGTAATGAGTGAAAATGCTAAATGATTTTAGCATCTAATTTCACTGATTTTCTACCTAAAATATCATAATTATCAAATAGATAATTTTTTACCTAAAAACTTAAATCACATATCTCTTAAAAACGGAACTGGGATGGAAAATCTGGAAACCAGGTCTGAGGTTTGTAAGAACTGCTAACTTTCCTATACCGTAAAAGTTTGACTAGAGGCGCTACTTTCTCAGGAGTAATCAATAGCGCCATCAAACATCCAACATGATCCAGTATAATGAATATGTATCTAGCCTTTTGTCAACGATCTTCGAGCAGGTCTAAATGAATATTCATGATAGCATTATCACGCAAAGTTAGAAAAGATGAACGTTACTAAGGGTTGAAATCCAATCACGCAAGCAGAAGTAGCTCTTGGGTCGGTGGTTAGTGCAAATCAATGTAAGGTAAACTTGCATCACGGTATGTAAAGCCGTAGGTTCAAGACGCACTGATAAGTGATTTTTTATTTTTTTTTCATAGGAAATTATGTTTTAACAGATGCCAGCGTTTTGTGCAAATGAATTGGAATTATAATTATAATTTTTGTGTTAAATACACAATTGTTACATTTAGGTGAAATCCTGACATTCTGCTAGTATTTAGCTTTATATATTAGTGGATGCATGAAGGGGGAGGGGGTAGGGTAATTTTAAAATTGATTCATCACCTTGTTCCAGCCAACTCTTCATGAAGCACACACTATATTTTACTCTGTTCCGTCCAAGAATTAATAACAACTTATTAATAACTTAGCCTCGGCCCGCCCCACCCCCAGTACACACCTATTAGTATGCATACAGCACACGCACGCTATGACTACGATTATGTTCATTATGCATGTCAGATTCGAACTTGAGATGTCGTGTCATGCATTCTTTGATTTTATGCTGTTATATTGCTGCACGCTGTAACTTGGAACCTGTGGCCGAGAGTACGATCATGACCCAGGACCAGCCCTAGTTCCACTGATCTCTAGATAAGCTTTACGGTTGAATGAGTAAGGGCGGTATGTGTGCTCCACTGCTCTGCTACGTTCTGTTGATTTTAATGTAATTCTAGCATATTGACATCGATGAGTTAGAGCCAATTATGCTATAAATACCATGGTAAATGGTCGCTGGTCCGTAATCGGGCCCCTGCCCCAAGCTGTGTTAGTCAATATGTTTGTATCTCTATAGTTGAGATGAAACTCAATAGTTTATGCAAATATATATGTTGTAACTATTCATTTGAAATAGTGTGAATAGTCTTGATGGTGGTGCATCATGAATTCCTTTTCAGAACAGATAATGCGGATAGCACAATGAGGATAACGATTGATTGGACAGAATGATAAAGTTCGAACAATAATGTTCCTCGTAGCACCTCAAATAATGAAATAGACTGTACACCTGTTCTGAATAATTATACATAGTCATGAATGAAACATGTCCAAGATGTGTGAAAGGGCTGAAAGAATATTATGCTTCAAATTCCGTTTCATCCCCAACAATTGAAGGTGGTTCAAGGGTAGATGGTATTGGTCTGTTTTTATATATATCTCAAAGTACGAGGATCAAATGAAGTCCTGCGTTTTTAAAAAATAGTATTAGTTGTTGGTTCTATTTCCCCCCTTGTTTGTCATTCTTCTTTCATTTTCACTTTTTTTCTCGTCATTTGTTGTTCATTATATTCTTTTATTTATTTTGATTTAAATTTGTTTAATTCATCTTTTATTTTGTAACCTGCATTTAAAAACGATGTTTTCATGATTGGTTTTGTTTTCATTCATTCAAATACTGTACGCACATGTGTATAGCACACACACCTCACACGCGTGAATACCAGAATAATGCTAGCAAGTATCTGTAATCCCAATATAAATCAATTGTTGGCCCCAAAGTCCACTCAGATTGATAAACGGACAAAATGTCTCCTCCGATAGACAATATCGCTGCTATATTTTCTTGCCCAAGTGCTTCAAAATATGACGACATCTGGGATAACCTCGATCAGTTAATCGACTGTAAATCAACGGCATAATATGCCATTACAAAATGGACTATCATGCAGAGAGCGCTATAATGCATAGTTACGTAATATTCAAGCAGATCGACTGCTTGTACGAGGTTTATCTGCTTCAGTGTGCATCGTAAGATATGATAACAAAAGAATGACATGGAAACCAAACAGGTGATCGTAATGAATAGAAATTCGACCGAAAAGAGGAAACTAGTTAAAGACAAATTACATTATTAGATGAACATAATGCTTAAATATAGAGCGATTTTGTAATACATATTTGTAGATGCTTCTATGGAATGATTTGTGAAAATACTGTAATATGTTAATATAAAACACATTCCCTTATTCAAACATATCAGGAACCAATGGCTATGAGGCAGATTGCATACTGTACATATGGGCAACTCCAGCGTCACGGACATTACAAATCAGAGAATTTTCATGACTTTCCAATGCCACTACTAATTCATACCTCTAACTAATGTCTAACCTTTATTTTGATTACAAAACAATATCCTAGTTAAGTATGCAAAAAAAGTTTCAGAACATTTATCCAATTCGTTACTGAGTAATTCTGCGAAATGTACGCCGTCACGGACATTACATCTTTTGGACATGACTTTTTGCATCCATATACATCTTTGCAACAGTCTGTGAGTTCTGAGACCTCACAAAGGTGATTTAAGTATTTAAATATAGACAAGGCAATGATGAATTGAATCCAAGTTGTTTTGGGGGAAACGGGCCAGGCATATGTGATCTAGACAACAAAACGTTGCGTCACGGACATTACATTTTCAGCGTCACGGACATTACACTTTTGTCCACTTTTTCTAAACTCAGAAATAATCCGCAAAAAATGCTCCATTGTGCATGACACTTTTTAAATTGTACATTTGATATGTAATCAAACAGTTTTGAGAACAAAAATTATATTTCAATTTTTTGTTCAATTAGCAAAAAATTATTTTAAAAATATTAATAAGTTTTTCCAAAATTATTGTAAAATTTGAAATTTTTCAACAGAATGTGAAGTAAACCAAATGTTCAACTATTACAAAAAATATTATACATTTTTAATGAGGTACAATGCTGTTTTGTGCCAAAAAATTGTAAAATCTAAAAAAAAGTTGTGTACATCATGGGCATAACACATGGAAAATCATGGACTAAGAGTATAATTTTTGCAATTTGATCATACTATATGAGATTTAACCATCTCTTTCTCCTCCCAGTAAGTTATAGTCAAGTCTTTATTGATTATTGAGACATGCATGTTCAAATTAAGCAAGGAATTTAGTTTTATAAATAGTTCAGAGTACTGACTCAAAGTTCACTATCTGATTAACGATACAATTTATTAAAATTTGAACCAGGAAGGTAGTAGTCCCCCTGTTACTTGGGATTATCTTATTTCTTGGCTAAAGTAAGACATTTACATAAGAAAATAATGCTTGATATTTTTTTGCTCTGCTTTGTTATACTTTTCACTGTGTATGTAATGTCCGTGACGCAGCCGTGACGTAATGTCCGTGACGCCATTCTGGACAAGCCATCAAATATTTTAGTAGATGCTCTTGATATACTTTATGATATAACATTCTAGCTTTGCAAATGAATTTTGAATTAAATTGAATTAGGACTTCTGCTTCTACAAAAACTTTTATATCTAAAACGTCACGGACATTACACATCAATGTTGTAAGAATCAAGATTTTATCCAATAACAGTTTTCAAAAAGTAAAGATTTGTACACAATTTCTTTTTCTATGATGTTAAAACAAAGCATAAACAAGACATTAGAAGTAGAATTATTGTTCTGAAGTGATCCATATTTTTAAATTTTATTTCACAAACAACGGATGCAAATTTCATAATTTTTGGGGGTAATACATACAATTTTTGTCCCAACTTCAATGGCCAAAAAAAAAATATTCTGCATTGAATTTCAAACTTTTTTCCTTTAGTCATCAAAATATGGTCCTTCCTCATTACTATCCAGTAGTTAACAAGGCTGTCCCATGAGTTTAATTTTTCCATCCTTGGGTTACATTTTTCGTGGAATTCCCCATATACAGACTCGATAGCTACATTGCTATTTAATTTGATTGAATTGTTTTGAATTGTCATCTACTAGCATTCATGGGATCTGGCTTTAAGGTGCGTCTTTTCTTAAATTATTTCGAATACAATACGTAATCCTCATTGATTGACTGGACGAGATGTTCAGTGAAATATTTGGGAGGGGTCGAAGGGGGTGGATGATGGGTAGCTTTAGAGACATTATTAAATGGACCAAGGGTTTATAAAATGCATAACAAATATTATTTAAACAAACACACTATAAACGAATGTATCGTAAACCACAAAATGAGTATACGGACATATATAAAGACATTTGGTTTTAAGGTTATTAATCCCCCTCCCACGCATCCCACCCCATCCCTAATCCCCGACTTCAAGCCGGTAATTCAGAAAAGCTCAGGACTGCACGAGACTTTCAAAAAGATGTTTAACCTTCATTGGGTAATATCACACACGTTAAGTAAACAGCAACAACATGAAGTGGTGTACCCAGGTTTTTTTTTTAAGCCGGGGGGGGGGGGGGGGTTGGCCAGGAAAAATATTTGTCAGCAGGGGGGAGGGGTAGGGGGGGGGGGGGAGGGTAGTAGAATATTTTTGAAGCCGACATCACCCAACATTTAAAAACGGCCATAAAAGGGGTGGGGGTTGAACCACCACCCCCTCCCCCCCCCCCCCCCCCCCCCCGGGTACGCCTATGTATTCATGAACTATTTCATCCCAACTGCAGGATATACAAACATATTAACAAATGGGCGTAGATATGTCATTGATACCCCCCCCCCCCCATACATTAGTATCTACGCCCGCCTGCATGTTTGGTTTCCATGTTATGTGATTCTTTTCTTATCATATCTTACGACGCACACCGGTTTCCAAGTTACAACGTGCCCCCCCCCCCCCCCCCCCCCCTTTACCACTATTTAGCGACCTTGAGGAAACAACTGAACAAGTGGTCTCGGTCTCGGCCTCTAACATTTTTGGCGACGGACATGCACGCCCCCCCCCCCCCCCCTCCCCCCATGGGCGTCGATACTTGCGTAATACCCATTCATCAGGGGAGGATGGACGAATAGATCATCCCCTGATGAATGGGTATCAATGACAGATCGACGCCCGTGGCCCCCCATCCCGCGCACACGACGTGTGTGTGTGTGTGTGTGTGTGTGTGTGTGCGTGCGTGCGTGTGTGTGTGTGTGTGTGTGTGCCCGCGTGCGCGTGTGCGTGTGCGTGTGCGTGTGCGTGTACGTATGAATGTGCGTGTGTGTGTGGGCAGGGAATGCCATGACTTCAACTGAATGTCATAATAATTGTGTATCTGACAAACAGTTGATGATTTTCCTTCCTATTCCTATGCATAAAACGGTGGCATAATTTGTTAAAACAAAATTCGTTTGAAATTGAAGAATAAAAGAATTCATTTATCCAATGCGACTTGAACCTACGGCTTTACATACCGCCATGCCTAGAATGATTTGCACCAATCACCGACCCAAGAGCTAGTTCTGCTTGTTTGGTGGGTTTTTTACACTAAGTAACGTTTACCTCTTCTCAATTTTACATGATTATGCTATCATGAATATTCATTAAGACCTGCTCGAAGATCGTTGACAAAGGGCTAGATACATATTCATTATACTAGATCCTTGTGGACGGGGCTGGGGCTGTTGATAATACCTGCTAATACTGTGAGAAAGTAGCGCCTCTAGTCAAACTTTTACGGTAGTAAGCTTTGATGATTTTGACAATGTTAGGAAATCACGTTGACATATTCTTTTCCTATGGTATATCGCATTATTTGTATTATACTCTATGAGGATTGCCCATTTGAAGTGACCATAAGCCTCTGTGAGATCGTTTCGTCATAATGTGCAAATTAGGTCAAAATTTAGCATACCATCATTCTTTTGCAAATATCAGTATGGTTCTAGGATAAACAATCATGCTTAACAGTTTTGAAATAAGCAGTCAGCTTCAGTGAAGGCATACTTTGCAAAATAATAAGGAACACCATCATCATAGTTATACGTTCTTGATACGTCTAACCAATGACCATATATATATCGTGTGTTTGCAAATGTATCCAAATCATCGCGAGCATTTAAACGAAAATCACTTTGCATTTAAATTAACTGATAGCTGATACGACTATATTTCCATTATTAACATACAGGGTTGATGTACGTGACAAGATGGCTTTAATATGCACAATTTGAACACAAATAGTAGTAAACCAAAACTCTTTTTACACCATTTTGTCCATTATGTAATTACATTGATTAAGCACTAATTGAAATTGAACATCTAATGAATAACTCTAAGACAATGGCTGAAACAAAGCTAGGCTACAATAGTATGATTTCATATATCAAATTTACTTCATATTGTTACTTTGCGAATGTAAAACAAAAATCCGCTTTTTACTTAGTCGTTTGTAATTTTGTATTCCTTTTCAGCATGGTGGAGTTATAACTATTAGTTTGTAATATAATGGTGCGGGTTTTGGTTACTAAATTACAGCTTGACCAAAACTGTACTCTGTACCAAAACTGAACTATCCCTTTAAACACAAAATGCATGTAATCTCTTCTATATTCACTTAAATTGTAATATTTCCGTAAATGGTGATTATTATTCCTCATCCTATTTTATTACAGTAGAATGTGGTGTACCACATTGTTCCATTTGATTTCCTTCGCTTTTTAAAATAATACATTAATTACATAACTAATTCACGCCAACTTTTATCATGGCTGGAGACACTAACATTTTCTTTTCTCATAATGATATGTATACTCTTGTTAATACGCTTAATTTATTATAACCTAAATATCACATCGGTTATGATTAATAAATGATCATTACATCTTAATAAAACCTACCTTATTAAAATTCTCATATTTAGATTTATGGTATACATTTGGTATGTAAAACACGCATACACACATACACACGCACACACTCACACACACACACACACACACACACACACACACACACACACACCATTTTCTGGCATCATTATGTATACAAATATAATTATATAATTAACCCTACAGCATAAGTAGAAGGGTAATTTAGTGTGGGCAACTTGTACAATGACAAACATTTATCCGGTTTATTTATTACAAATGAAAACTTTACACACATGCACTGGTTCTCACTATTTTGAAAATACACCATTATTTGTGTGATTAAAAACATTGAAAATATCATCTTATCAATAATCCACAATTCCGTTCCGTTTTAAATTTACTTCCGGAGTCATTAGAATATTTCTTCGTATAAAATAGTTTTATTCATTCTTATTCCGATATAAATCCTTTAAATGTTAATCTAATCAATCTTAAGTTAGAGAACAAAAGCCACAGACATCACTTAGGTACCTTGGACATGATTTGTTGAATAAGTTGCCAGATTCTATTAAATCTAACAAAACACTCTATTCCTTTAACTCCTGTACAAGCTCGCATTTTTGCGAGTTACATGCACACAAATGACATAGAGCATTAAAATCACTGGCACGTTAAGAGTTAAAGGTAAAGTAAAACAATTACTTATACCACAGTATATAACAATTTTTATTTATTGTTGTTGTTTAACTTGTATGTATTAAGATTTGTAAACATAATTGTAACTTCCACTATAGCTATTATCACAATATAACATCATCTGTCATCATCCTCATCTTCAATATCCTCATCATCATCATCATCATCATCATCATCATCATCATCATCATCATCATCATCATCATCATCATCTTATCTTACAATTTGTTTTCCATTCTGCCTCACCATTTCACCCATATCGATTGTCCCTATTTCCGGCGAAGCCTATTTTCTTTGCTCACTTTCATCACAATACATTACATCAATTATAACTATAATTATAACCGAGCATGGTGGCTTAGCCGCGGTTAGAGTGTCCGCCTCATGCACGGGAGGTCCCGGGTTCGAACCCAGGCCGGGTCATACCAAAGACTTAAAAAATGGTACCTCCTGCCTTCTAGCCAGACACTCGGCATTTATAGAATGGAGAAGGGAAAGTTAATCACACGAGTTACCAGAGGACTGGCCTCCTTCTGTAACTTTCGCTACATTTAGTAGACGTGTGGCCCAGGGCTAATGAAACGAAGATAGGCGCCGCCTTATGTGCCAACATTGGTACGGGAAAGACTTTAACTAACTTTAACTTTAACTATTTTCTTTACTCACTTTCATCACAATACATTACATCAATTATAACTATAATTATAACGGTTATTTATATTGCGTTTGTTCCCATTCTGCCTCACTATTTCATTCATATCAATTCTCCCGATTCCCGGCGAAGGCTATTTTTCTTTTCCCACTTTCATTTATTTAACTCATTTCAAGTCAGTTTCCTTTATGTTTCAATTAAATTGATGAAAAACTGCATCACACCACGTGATACCTTGCACTTTCCTTACAAAATTCGATTTAATCATCCTTGGGTTTGTGGGTTTCTTATAGCTTCTGACCATACGAGTAATGAAAAGGGTTCATTGGAACGTCCCCCATTCAAAGGTCTTCGTGGCTCGATGGTTGAGCACCGGTATATAAATCCGGAGGTCTCGGGTTTGATTCCCAGCGAAGCCTATTTTTCTTCGCTCATTTTCATTCATAATTATTATATAATAATGGTCGAGACTGTGTTTTTGTTTCCTAAATTGGTCACCCAAAATTCACAAAATGTTTATTGGGTAAATTACTATTCTACGTTTTCCTTATATCGCTGAAATAAATTCAGATGTTATGGCTGTATTATATGAATTTGATTAATTGCTATATGAGTTGTGATATTGTGAACCAAAGACAACCTTGGACCAATACAAAAATTGAACTGAAGTGAATTGAACTGAATAATTGATTATTCATTGCGAACAAAACTGTGTTTACATGAATATCGTAAGAATGTGAGTTTTGTTCCTTAAATGTTCAGCGGGAGGGGGAAATAAAACAAGGTGACCGAACTGAATGAATGACATGCAAAGATAATGTGGGCTTTGGCGGGACTCGACATCCGCCTCCTACTTGCCAGACCGGTGCTCTACGCTGAGCTGCAAAGTGCCGCAAAGCCTAGTGATGCAAAATTGTCCTTTTTCAGTTAAAATATGTCAGGAAATATAACTTACATCAGTCGTCGGTCCAGGGTTTGATTCTACATCTCCACAAACTAGCAGAAGAAGAAAAAGGGCAACTCGCAGATCGATCGTGAGCTTTCCCTGGAAGACCCCAAGTGACATCATTTCGGTCGGATGAGTCCGGTTGACACTCGCGCAGCGAATGTCCCTCATATTGATTGATGGATGATGCAGGTTAACTTGCAGCAAACTCGTTTTAGCAGAGTACTTCCATTACGTTTTGCGAAGCTGTGAAATAAAGGGATTTCATGAAGTGGGTACAGCAGTCTTTCCTTGGCTCAAAGAGGCAGGATAAATGCTGCATCTGATATTTATGTTTGTTATGGTTTCGAAATGTATAAAATAATATGTGTTTGCTTTCATTTAGCAAATCTTAAACTAACTTAAACACTCCACGACGTAGTAAAAAAAAAAAAAAATTAACATAACACAATCATTCAATTCCCCAAAACAATTAAACAATTTATTATGATTTCTTAACCAAGAAGTTTGTAACAATGCTGCCTTGACAAAAACATTTATACATTATTATGTACATTTTGTGGGAAAATCTTACCCCGTGTTCACACACAAAAAATCCATCCCTTAATCATGACTAAAGAATCAGCAGCTGACTATAGAATCAGCTGCTGATTAGCTTTACGATGAAATTTGTGTGTCTGAACGCTGACTAACGAAACGACGTATAGCGAATCATGATTAACGAAACGCGGGTTTGATCATCGTTTCGTACGAGAGCTGACTATAGAATCACGATCATTTCGTGTGCGAACAACGGCTCGCTGGTTTAATCATGATTAGCTATACGAGACTCGTATAACTGGGCGGGGCTTAAAGCCCCGCAGACAGAAAAAAGACAACACACTGCGCAGTAGCAAACTGTGCACTTCGTGCAGCTGGCCAGCCACCTGTTTTGAGATCTTGGTTTTGTGTGTGTGAACGTTAGTGTAGTTTGGTTAATCATGATTCTCTATACGACGTTTCTTTAGTCATGATTCTTTAGTCATGATTAAGGGATGACAATGTTTGTGTGTGAACACGCTGAAAGACATCCAACACTTTATGGCTGACTCAGTCAAGTTAATTCTATGATCCAATTTCAAAAGCCGCAAGAACTTGGGCATGCCTGTACCTTGTTGTGAAACAGCATATTATATGGTCAAATACATTTATCGTGATTATAAAACAGTGCAATTTGAAAGTTGTAAATTGTCAATAAAATGCTGCAGTAATGATAATAAATTTGCGAATTTCGGTAAATGGCCATGTTTTCTTTAAATTGTGCTTATACTCAAACATGGAGTAATGGTTACAACTAATCTTTACACATATTTTTCTAACTACCATGTCAATGTATATTTGTGTAAGAAAAAAGCTTAAAACAACACTTGATTATACAATAATGACGAGTTGTTTGTGGGGGGGGGGGGGGGGGGATGGAGGAGGGGGCTAACGTTTTGTGAACTACAACATGAAATTATCACCGTGATCAAACCGTAGCGCTTATTTTGAGATATAAAGGGAATACCTCCATACCACACTTAATGAAAAAACAAAACGGAACATTTTCCAGAAGTGGCACTTACCAAAACAGAAGTGGAACTGTTTGGAGTTTTAGTTGTCCTTACGGAATGCCCCAAACGGATAGAGAAAAGCCATCATTTCACTGGAATTGTTATCCACCATTTGACGCTGTGACAGTGGATAATGAAATATCACCTGATAAGTAAGAGGCTCGGAGCTATTCCATATAGATGGGGCAGAATTAGTGGTTCTTTGATTGGTTGAATCTAGAAGTTAAAACCACACCTTTATATGTATATCAAATTTGATATATTTGTTGCCAACTGAAGTAACTCCTTATTTGGTAATACATTTTGTATAATACCCAAAATTGCATTCTTTACAGCAGTCGGTAGGCGTGGTGTATACTATGTCAGCCAATCAGATAAGTCGAAATATCTTTAGACGTGTGGGTATTGATATAGGTTGCCATCGCGTTGAATAACACACATTTGCCTGTTAAAGGTAATGTATCCTGTTTGGAGGTATCATCAAGTTCAGGGAACATTCTCTAAACCACATCAAAGTTGAGTAACTAGCAAAAAAAACCTGCAATTATCATGACCTATTAACATTGTCGGTGAAGATTTTTTGATGGGGGCTGTCGGTGAAAATTGTTCGAGTGGGGGTGTCGGTGAAGATTTGTTGAGGGGCTGTCGGTGAAGATTATTGAGGGGGGAAGGAGGGGGGGGGGGTGTCGGTGAAGATTTTTCGAGGGGGGTGTCGGTGAAGATTTTTTGAAGCCGAGTCCGAGATCCGTCAAAAATTTCTCCTTTCATACATCGTCGCCTCAAAAATCGAATTCTGTCCGCCAAATAGACATTGCATTATGAACACACATATAATCTATAATTCATATATATAGTCAACTACAGTATAATACATGGACACACAAAAGTTGGGGGTGCTTCCGCACCCCCAACTTTTGTTTTTCACAGGGGTACTATGCCCCCCCCCCCCCACACTCCAAAAAGGCAGGGGTGCTGTAGCACCCTCAGCACTCCCGGCTCCCAGGGGCCTGACTTTACCAACCATTCATCACTTTCTGCACATGCGAACAAGTTCCTAGACCCCTTTAAGTATTGCGCAATATATTTGGGAAAACCCGGTTGCAGTATTTTTTTTCCTCACAATTAAAGGGACAGTTTCCCCACCATATTATTTACTTTTGATTAAGTTCCCTACACATTAAAATCGAATTTCATGTAAATACGACCAACATGACCCTTTGGGCAAGGACGGAGCATCATTCAAAGTCACTCGCTGTACTAGCTTATCCCATTCCTCGCATACAGCATGAAGGCTGCCATTGATGTTTATGTAGCTAGGATTTATAATTGTTCGCTCAAAAATGTGACGTCAAACACGAACTACTCTTTTGTGT
The DNA here is from genome assembly GCA_037951105.1 of Echinarachnius parma. Classification (NCBI taxonomy): domain Eukaryota; kingdom Metazoa; phylum Echinodermata; class Echinoidea; order Clypeasteroida; family Echinarachniidae; genus Echinarachnius; species Echinarachnius parma. The sequence goes on from JBAMJV010002552.1 coordinate 177,429, forward strand.
TTGTGCACAATCCCTGCGAGCTGCGAGAGCTAACACAAAGAGCCCGAGCTTGTTAGTTCGGGAACGACGTAACATTTTAGCGCGAACAATACGTGCCTTCGCAGTTGTTGCGACCGCAAGATCACGTGACAAAATTATAGTACACTCGGATCGCCGAACGACGTAGCAGCCGCCGCTTTGTGTATAATGTCAATAGACCCTTTACTTCCTGGCATGACACCCGAAACTAAATGAAGATATTTGTTCATGAATATTAATTTCATGACACTTTCAGTGCTAATTATGCAAAGAGAACAACATCTGTCTAACATTTCCAACATATTCGGTCATTTCTGTCACATTGTAGTGCAACAAACTGAATTTTGATGAACATATTTCGAAACTCGAATGCCACTTATAATCACACGGCTCGCGGCGCACTGCATTGCATGCAATCAAGCTGCATGCAGTTCAAGCACTATCTGCATTGTGCGTATACATGTACCCGGGCCGCACCCGGGCCGTGCTATGTTTCGCTCGGGAAACTGAAACAAACACAGTCTCAAATGAAGGGTAAGAATTGTTTTTGTATGGAAAAGCATTGAAATATATTTTAGATATTCCATACTAGGGGGAAATCATATCAAGTTTGTCAGAAATGAATACTTAGTAGTTAAATTTGGGTTTGATCGGGTTCTTGATTTCGTTCTGCAGTTATACGAAACACGAAACCAATGGGCCCAATGGGCATGCATGCAAGAAGAAAGGAGAGTCATTTTTGTCAATCAAACTCGAGTTTATCCTTGAATTTGAAACAACGATCGTATTCCTTGAATAATCTGAAAATGTATATTGTTCTCGATATATGTTAGGCAATGACAGTGTCATAGAGTTGATATTCATGAATAAATATCTTCATTTAGTTTCGAGGTGTCATGCCAGGAAGTAAAGGGTCCATTGACATTATACACAAAGCGGCGGTGCTACGTCGTTCGGCGATCCGAGCCTACTATAATTTTGTCACGTGATCTTGCGATCGCAACAACTGCGAAGGCACGTATTAAAAATCCTGATTTTAAAAATATAATGGCAGCCTCCATACTGTACGTGATGAATGGTGTTAGCCCTCAGGGGCGGATCTAGCTTTTTGCTAAGGAGGGGGGGGGGGGGGGGGGGGGTTTGACCCAATGACGATGCGGAGCATCGTCCACGAGCGCGATAGCGGCGAATTTCTTTTGCTATTTTGAACCCCCGTAAGTGATTTTCTTTCACTTTTTTTTAACTTTCGTCCACGAACCGCAAAGCGGAGAATTTTTGTTGCTATTTGAACCCCCGTAAGTGATTTTTTTTTCACTTTGTTCACTGATACTTTTCACTTGTCAGCCCAAGGGGGGGGGGGGGGGGGGTTAAACCCATTAAACCCCTCAGTAGATCCGCCACTGACCCTTCCTTTGCTGAGAGGTCAAACGTTGGACTTATTTGCATGAAATAATGTTTTAATTGTAGAGAACATAATAAAAAGTAAATTGTAGGTGGGGAAACTTCTCCTTTAAAGCATATTTTCAATCCGGGATTTATTCGCAAAGATCTCGACACACGAACGCGAAATCATTCCTTGCTATAAGCAGAGAGGTAGGAGGACACCTCTCTGCTATAAGACATATAATTCCATAACGTTGGTAGATTTTAAAGATGCGAGATGATTTAATATCTGGAACGATATAGTGTACACAATTATATGTTTCATGCTTTAGGTATTTTTGAAACTCGTCTAACCTATATATTACCTACAATAACTTGGCATCTATAGGATTTTAACGAGATTGGATGAACGTGTATAAGCTAATAAAGAAGGATCTTAAAACATGACTCATGATAAGATGACGACCAAAATTATGTCCCACGAACATGAACAACGCAATGCCATTTCGTTTTGCGCAATAACTTTCAAAGATATTGCGCAATACGAAATTCCGAAATTGGGAAAACCCAAGTTTATAATATTTAAAAGTGTATTAACCTTTGTATGCGGTTAAAGTGTTTCTTTCAAAATTAAAGTATGTTTTCAATTAATACAGGCTTCATTCACGAACTTCTCTACATACTAACCTCGAAAATCCCTTCGTTGCTAGCCTATAAATAAGGCTTGCAAATAATTCCATAATGTTTGTAGATTATAGAGAATCTTGTAGAGATGCAAGAGATATGTGATTTAATATCTGGAACGATTACAATGCACAACATGACTATTTGACGCTTTAAAGGGATAGCTCCAGAGGCGTCGATCCGTTTTTGCGATTGGGGGGGGGGGGGGGGGGAGGGGGGGCGAAATGTTCCTGTCACCAGTGAGAGCTATACAGGGTCGCACAAAAAAACGGAACGGGGCACTTCCCAAAATAAAGTAACAAATGTATTATGTCCATCGGATAGGGTGTCTTTGCAAATGAACAACGATACCAAGAACAGTCAATTTGGTCGTGTAGTTTTTGTTTCAGGGCGCTGTGAGTGACACCATGTCAGGTTCTCTTTTTTGTCAATTTTTACCGAGCTAGTGCTTGATACATCGCACGTACTGCCTTTCATAGCGTTGAACAAGGCGCACCATTGTTAGTGTGCATGTTCGTTCAATGGTATTTCGGGCAGGGAGT